>PVIW01003294.1:0-174645 GCA_004026585.1 Noctilio leporinus
GGGGAACGGGGTAGGGGGGAGGGAGAGGTAGAGGCAAAGATGGGGAGCAGCTTAGACAAGAACCTAGTATAAAGGAACCATGGACATGGACAACAGGTGGGATTGACTTTGGGGGGAATGGGTGGGTGGGTGGGGGGACAGAGGGGAGCAAAAAGGGGATGGATGTAATACAACAACAATAAAATTAAAAAAAAAAATAGTAAATAAAATATTAAAAAAAAAAAAGTTTCATTTTCTGATATAAAGATAAAAGCAACACAATGGGAATAGTATTTGTTGTTTTTCTGTGATGGTAAGATTTGTCATGTACTTGGGGGTATATCTATAAGGGTAGATCCAGTAGACAGTCAACGATAGTTTACACTGGAGAAATGAAGAACAGTGATATGGTTGGCCTAAAGATCTTCATTTGTAAATTGAGGATAATGGTCATATCTACTTACTAGGGTGTTTTGGGGTACAGGTAACTAACTCCCCATGTAACACAGCACTTCAATAACACAGTCCAAGAATTAGAGGAAACCCTCATACAACACAGCATCCCAGAACACAGTTTTACTCTAACACTGTTTGAAAATTAGAAAAGTCCCTGAACAACAGGAGCGTAATAAGAGCTTTTAAGAGCAAAAAATATCTCGTGAAATTAGGGAAATCCCCAAACATCACAGAACATAATAAGAGCTTTTAAGAGCAAAAGATACCTCATTTGAAATTTTTCATTAGAGCATGGATGTCATATCAGATTTGCCTGCAGAATTTTAGAATTTAAAATCCATTTTGTTCATGGAGTATTAAGTAGTAAGATTTTTTGCAACAAGTACAGGATAGAAGTCAAGATAATGCTAAAGAATGTTCAGAGGATGAAGATATCTTGTCAAAAAGAAAATGCCTTTGGTTAATGGTGCTTAGTAGTGATGATGAAGAAAACATTATTTTATACATGTTAATATATTATACTTTTGGTGAAAATCGCTTTAATAAAGATATTTCTCCTAATTATAAAAATATAGTAGTATTTTAAAAATATTTGGAACCTAACCTCCTTTTTTGTACTAGTTCTTTGTTTCATTTGTATAACACAGATTCATGTAACACAACATTTTTTAGGAGGGGTTGTACCTTTATTAATAACATAAATAATGTATATTCCTTAACACATTGCCTGGAACCATGAATGTGAACTGCTGTTTATTATAATCATTTTCATTTTTGTCATTCAAAATAAGTTTCCACCAAAGGTCGCTGGTTCAATTCCCCAGCCAGGGCACATAACCAGGTTGCAAGCAGGTCTCTAGCCAGGTCTGTAGCTGGAGGCAGGCAAAAGGTAACCATACAAAGACGTCCCTCTCCCTCTTTGCCTCTCTCCTACCCCTCTCTCTAAAAATAATAAATAAAATCTTAAAAAAAAAGAAGTTTCCAACTTACTTATCCAAGCCTCCCTTTTCAATCCAGCTGGGGCAAACACAGCAATTTTAACCTGCTTTGTCTTGGTTTACAAAGTACTTCCACATATTCTGTTCCATTGATTTTCACTCTAGCCCTGGGAGGTGTTTGAATTTTTTTCTCCATGGGGGCTTTCAGGATTCACTCTTTCAGACTCACAGCTTGATCTTTGTCATCGCCCTTTATTGCTCCACCTGTAAAATCAATTCAGGCTAATTATTGAGGAATTCCCCATTCTGACCACAGCCTCTCTCCTTCCAGTTTGCATGTTCTTTACCCACTAGAGCCATTCTTTTATCTCTAGTGCTTTGACTTTTATACTTCCTAAGTGCTCTCCTTTTCTCCATTTTATCCTTATTTCCTCTTGTAATATAATTTTTTTCCATGATGTTATAACATTATGTAATGCCTGTCTCTGCCTTATTCTGTCTTTCTCAAAGATAAAGAAATCTAAGGAGGGCAAAGGATTTAAAGTGTACATTTCTTCAGGGAAGAAAGCTGAATGGCCGATAAGCATGTGAAAAGATGCTCAACATTATTAGTCATCAAGGAAATGCAAATCAAAACCATCATGAGTTACCACTTCACATCTACTAGTATACTTATTAAAAAGGCATATAGTTGCAAGTTTTGGCAAGGATGCAGAGAAATGGGATTCCTCATACATTGTTGCAGGGAACATAAAATTGGTGCACCTAGTCTGGGAAACAGTCTGGCAGTTCCGCAATATGTTTAACATGGTATTACTATATGACCCAACAATAAAATAAAAAGTATATGTCCATACAAAGACTTGGATGCAAATGTTCAGGGCAGAATTATTCATAATCACCAAAAGGGTGAACAACACAAAGGTGTACTAAATGATGAATGGATAAACAAACGTTGGATATCCATACAATGAATGGAATACTCTTGAGCCATAAAAAGGAATGAAGTAGTGATGAATGAAGTACAACATAGATGAACCTTGAAAGCATCAGGCTAAGTAAAGGAGGCTGGTTACAAAAGAACACGCAGATGATTCCGTTGATATGAATTGTCCAGGCCAGGCAAATCTGTAGAGACAGAAAATAGATTAGTGGTTGCTTAGGGTTGGGCGTTAGGAAATGAGGGGTGACTACTAATGGGTATGAGGTCTCTTTTGGGGGTAACTAAATGTTCTAAAGTTAGATTATGGTACTAGATGAACAGCTTGGTAAAATATACTTAAAAACATTGAATTGAATTGTACAAAACACTGAATTGTACAGTTTATAGGTGAGTTGTATGGCATGTAAATTATGTAAACTAGAAAGAAAAGTGAATTTCTGGCTGTCAGCTCTTAGCAGATATTTCTCAGTGTAAGTGTTGGACCATGATGATTTTGAGATGACTCCCTTTGACTCTGTGACACTGGCAATGAGCTTGGGTTTAGGGATGTTCTTTCAGTTAACTAGATTAAATAGGAAACTTTCTCTCTTAAAGCTCTTGTGGAATATTTTTGAAAGACGTTTTAATTTGCTTTCTTATCTCAGTTTAGCCTGAGGAGCACAATTTGATGTGTGACACTTGGTTACCATTCTGGCAATTATTTCTCCCTTGAAAGTGTACATGTAGAAGGAACAGAGTGTTGCTGTAGCTACTAGGAGAATCATTTTTGCCCCAGTTTCATGCCTTTATTTTGTGACGTTAGTATCTCTTTGGGTTCTTTGCAAGTCTTACCTTACTCTTAGTTTTAATCTCTTTAGGGCCCTTGACAACCTGTTCAAAGCTGTGAAATACGAAGTCTCTCTCTGGAAAACTACATGTGAATATTATGTACATGAAATTTTACTTGCAATTTGAGAAAGGCCCGCAGATTTTTGTCCAGGATAAGAATCTCAATTTATACACTCGCTTTGGTTGTCTCATACATTTCTTTTTTTTTTTTTTAATTAATTAATTTATTGTTGTTGTATTACAGTTGTTCCTTTTTCCCCCCATTGCTCTCCCCTGCCCCACCCACCCCATCCCCTCTTCCACAGTCAATCCCCACATGTTGTCCATGTCCATGGGTCATTCATTACTAGTTCCTTGACTAAGCTCTTTTCCTCCTTTCCCCCTTTCTTCCCTTCCCCACTCCCCTCTTGTCACTGTCAGTTTGCTTTTTTTGTTTCCATGCCTCTCATTCTATTGTGCTCATTTTGTTTGTTTTGTTCATTAGTTTCCTGTATTAAGTGAGATCATACGGTATTTGTCTTTTGCCTGGCTTATTTCACTAAGCATAATACCCTCCAGTTCCATCCATGCTGTGGCAAAAGGTAGGAGTTCCTTCTTTCTTTCTGCTGTGTAGTATTCCATTGTGTAAATTTACCTCCCTTCCCAGTGTGTAAATGTACCACAGTTTTTTGATCCAATCATCCACTGATTGGATTTAGCACTTGGCTATTGTAAATAGCACTGCTATGAACATAGGGGTACATAGGTTCTTATGAATTGGTGTTTCAGGGTTCTTCAGGCATAATCCTAACAATGGAATTGCTGGCTCAAAAAGCAGTTTGATTTAGCTTCTCGAGGAAATACCATACTGTTTTCCACAGTGGCTGCACCAATCCAGTCTGCATTCCCGCCCACTGTGTGCTGGGGTTCCCTTTTCTGCACATCCTTGTCAGCACTTGTATTTCATTTACACATTGATAAATCCCAAATCTCTATCTCCTGCTAGAACACTACAGCCAACTGTCTTAAGTCCACTTAGACACTCCACAGATCCCAGTTGTCTAAAGTTGGAACGCAGTCTTCATTGCCTTTCTCCTCTGCTCTTCCTCCTGACTGCCCTGCCTTACTAAACACAGCAGGAGTCTGCATCAGAATAGAATGGCCCTGCCACCCTGGTCTAAATCAGATGCTAAGAATCATTCTTAATTTCTTGTTCTTCCAAGATAATTAGCTGCTAGGTTTTTAAATTGTGCCTAAATGCTTTTGAAATTTCCTTTGCTTCCCATTCCACTCTAGTTGCAGCCATCGTTCCTTGGTGGGGATTCAGTAGCGACCTGAGTAATCTCCTTACTTACTGTCTTGCTGCCATTAATTCAGCCTCCACATTGCAGCTAGTAAACTCTGGGTGGCTCCCCAGTGTCTTCAGGGTGAACTTTTTAATACTACTTACAAGGGCCTACATGATCTGGCTCTAGCTTCCCTGTCCGGCCATCTGTGTCCTTCATTACAGTTCATCTCAACCAGCCTGGCATTTTTCGTTTTCTCACTTCTGCTATGTATGCTCTTACTTTGTAAGTGTTTGCATCTTCCGTTCCCTCCCTACTTCCACCTCCCTTCCTGTATGCCCACTAATTCTTACTCATTTTTTAGGGCCTGGCTTTAGATTTAACTTCTTCTGGACTCCTCCTGTCTTGACTCTGCATGCATGGAACCCTTCAATGCACCCTCTGCTATCCTCTTTTCTCTGCTCTTTAATTTAAGTGCTCTATTATAATTGCCTCACTACTTTCCAGACTGTAAATGCTGGGAGGGGAGAGAGACACTTGTTTGTGTTAGTCTTATTTATCATGGCATTGCTACTGCTTATTTAGCCCTGCACCTGGCAGAGATGTTCATAAATTTCTGTTGAATGAATGAGAGTATTTCATCCTACCTAATATATCTTCCTTACCTCTACCCCTACCTCACTTGGCAAAATCTTACACAGTTACCATCCATTTATTAATTTAACAAATAGGAAAGGAGCTTCCTCCTCATTTCAAGCACTATTTTAGGATCTGGGGATATACTCGTAGTGATGAATTAGACAGTCAAATACCTCTGCCTTCAGGGAGCTGGTTCTACCTGTGGAGACAGATAATAAACCAATAAATTGAGTAAATTGTGCAGTGTGGTAGTGAGGAGAAACAAATAAAGCAGGAAAGATGGATAAGGCACCTTGGAATAGAGAGTTAGCATTTTAGATAAGGTGGCCGGGGGAGGCTTGGTTGAAAAGATGACTTTTGAGCACAGACTTGAAGCCAGTGAGGAAGCTAACAATTGCTGTGCTTCTTATCTGGAGAAGGAACATTCCAGGCAGATGAAAGGGCAAAGCCCCCCAAGGTGAGAGTGCGCCTGAGTGTTTGAGGAACAGACAGAAGAGACCAATGGGAGGTGAGGCCAGGGGGTAAACACCGTCTGACTATGGAGGCGTCTTCATCTGATCCCTGGGCTTCCTTTACAGGAAGTTGTCCTCAGCTTTCACTGCTTTGAATATACTAGAAGAGGCTATGAAAGTTTCTCTTCTTAGGGATTACCTCTGAATCAAGGAGTATAGCCATGATGTTTAGAGTTCGGTTGCTTCTTTGGAGGTTGGGGAGGTGCATGCTTAGGCATTTCTTTAACAGCTGCTGTCTCTTTCCCAGGATATTTCTGCATTGTCCTCATTAGGCCTGGGGAGGCAGTGGGAAAGTGGGACATCACTGTCATCAGCCTCATGGGTCTGGTTTCCCACAGTTTCACCTCAGTCCTTTTCCTCCTTTCCCTGGTCTGTATTTGTACAGTCTCGGGGCATCATCAGTGTTGTTGTACTCTCTCAGCCACTACCTAGAGTTGTAATTCAAAAAACAGACTCTTGCTCTCCACTTGTTTCTCTCTCCCCTTAGGTTTGGTCTAGAAAGTTGAGGGCCAACCAAGTTTAGTTGATCATGTGTTGCAATTGGTTGGGTTGGGTTGGGTTCGTTCGGGTTTCACTGATGTTAGTTTGCTGGCTCCATCGTTGGGCTGCTGGGTCCCACCCTGATGGCATGACTGGAATTGCCTTGCTAGACCCCACAGAGGAAGTTCAAGGCCTCTTCTGGAACTCTACTGTGGGTGGTGCAGCCTATATTTAGCAATAGCAGATGCCCCTGTTAGACTGTTGTGTTTTTCCTTTCGGTGTGATTCGTGAATCATACCATACTCTGAACAAAGGGCCTATAAATTGTAAATTGATATGAGGTAATAATTGGAAAAAAATGATCAGACTCTGTTTTTATTCCCCTCTGGGGAAAGCACGTGTCAGGAATCACTAAAGCAGAAGGCGATGGAAGGATTTTTCAGCCAGCTTCCCCACTTTCATGCTTCCGCGCTGATTAGAGAGGAGAGGAGCCAAATTCGGCAGGCGGCGGCCAGCAGACCTGGTGTCTGCTGGCCACCTTGTGCTCCAAAGAGCCCTGCCTGCAGAGAGTTGCCATGGCAGCAGGAGGCAAACTAATGGCGATGGCTTGGCTCAGGAGCGGCTCAGCTGGTGCCCCGCCCTCCCCTCTCCGGCCCTCACCCCAGGGGCTGGCTGTCCCAGGCCATCACTGTGCTGGTGGCCATTTGAAAGTGTGTTGCTTAGTGGAATAGAGCGGAAAGGTCCTTCGGATTCTCTCCGTGCCTGGCTCCCCCTTGGCTCACAGCCTTTTGATGTCCCATCCCACAGTCCACCTTATCGTGTTATTTGTAGTTCCTTCAATCATGCCCTTTCATGTCTCTGTGCTTTTCAACATGTAGTTTCCTCTGCCGAGTATGCCCTCTTTCTCACCTGTCTGGAAAAATTCCTACTCACTGTCAAAATGTGGCTTAGGCCCTGCCTCCTGCTCCGTAACGCCTCCTCCCACCCCTTATCCTCTGCGCAGAATCCCAGTGTTTTCCCCTTCTGTCCCAACCTTGCCGCATAGCACATGATGTTCAAATGACTATTTTTGTCTTGTCTTCTCTAGACTGAAGTTATATATTCAAGAACAGTTTTTGTGTGCGTATGTGTGGTTTTTTTAAAAATAAATTTCACATCTCCAGGGCCTCCCCCAGGAGCAGGCTCACTGTAAAAGTTTCCTAATGTTTGTTGAGTGGCTGGTTGTCATATCATCCTATTTACTCCCTGTCATGGAGTGTTGCTCACCGCACAGAGGACAACACTGTCATGTCCAGGGAGGGCTTCATCTGCTCTGGGGTCCCAGAGTGTTGACCCAATGTAACAGAGTGACTTGATGGGTCTCTAATGGACTCCCTGTTACATTTGTTTGCACTTTCCCTTTTGAACAGGAATGGTGTGGTAGAAAGAGCAAGGCTTTGGGAGTTAGTCTCCCCAGGGTTCAAGTCAGTTCCTCATTTGTAAGTCTCAGTTCCCTCTTGTTGAGTCAGGATGTGTGAGGACAGCACCTAAGATGCATTTGTGGCCCAGAGTTAATTTTTGGTAAATCTTACATTCTTTTTACCTTGTCTTGTATTCCATGAGGAAAGTGAAGTAGAAGTTTAAACTAGTCTTTCTAATTTTGAGCCTTTTAATATTAATCTGCATCAGACCATTCAGTGTTTTCATATTATAAACAGTTTTATTTGTTTTTGTTTGTTTTTATTTGTTTATTATTCATTTTAGAGAAGAGGGTAGGGGAAGGAGAAAGAGGGAGAAATATTGATGTGTGGGAATCAGCTGTGTCTCATGGTCCCCAGTCGGGGACGTGGCCCGCAAACCCAGGCCTGTGCCCTGATTGGGAATCAAACCAGTAGCCTTCAGTTTGCGGGGTGACACCCACCCACTGAGCCACACCAGACAGGGCCAGTGTTAATCTTCTTGCTCTAAGCACAGCTTTGCAGGTAAACCTTTTCTGTGCCTCTTGCCCCTTCTCCTGAGCTCTCATGCTTTCATGCCCTTTCCTTGACTCAAGGCCCTGTTTTCATCTTTGGTGATCTCTCCCCTCAAGTTTGCTGGGTAGATTGACATTCTGTTTAGATATCTCTTCTCTCCTGCCTTTCTGGGAATAAGTTGTTATTGTTTTTCAAGAATTTCAATTTGAAATAAATTTATCTTTTTTCCCCCTTCAATAACCCCCAGAAACCCATCTCGACTATATATTTCTTTTTTGTTTGTTTTCTTTTTATTTTTTGTTGTCTTTTTTTTTTTTTTTTAATTTTAATTTTGACTGTGATATCTATATTTACGTGCCTTAATTGTGGGTCTCTATAGTGTTTGCTTTACAGTTTAGTCCAAGCATTTTTCTTCATTACCCTCACTTTTGAGATCAAAGCTCCTCTCTAGGCTGTTTTGTGATTCTCTTTTTAAATATGTTCTCGATATCATGTGGTCATGCTGTGTGCATATTGTATATTCCAATGCCTGCAGGCGTCAAGTTGTTTACAGAGTATTTTTCTCCTATTGCTTCTCTTCCTTCTTTAATTCCTACATTTGGTATTTTATTCATTCCAACTTCTAAAGGATGTGAAACTTCAGCAAAGTTGTTTTTAAGTTATTAATAGATCTAGTAAAATATTTAGTGAGGATAGCAATAAAATTTTACTTTTAACTTAGGTTCATGGGTTATCTAGGACAGTGGGGCTCCACCCTGAAAGGAAACGGTATAGGGGCCAAAGCATGTCATCAGTTTCTCAGTTTTTTCAGAATTCATTCATCATGCCCCATTTCTTTCCCAGCTGCTTGCCTAGTGGCACAGTGACAGTAGGCTGAAAATTTTAAGAAACCTTTCTTGAATGTTTTATAGCCTCTCACCTCGTGTCTGTCACCCTCTCGGTTGAAAAACAGTCATCTGTAGATTTGTTAATTATAATAATCTGGCCTGCCAATGCCATGCTTGTCTGAGAACTGGGTATTTGTTTTATTTCAAAAAAATAAAATTCCTGGCTGGTACAGCTCAGTGGATTGAGCACTGGCCTGTGAACCCAAGTGTTGCTGGTTCGATTCCCAGTCAGGGCACATGTCTGGGATGCAAGCATTGGTTCTAGCCAGGTCCCCAGCTAGAGGCAGGTGAAAGGAAACCATACACTGATGTCTGTCTCCCTTTCTTCCTCCCTCCCTCCCTTCCCCCTTCTCTAAAAATAATGAATAAACTCTTTTAAAAAATTAAGTAAATGTTTTAAAAAATTAAAAAGCTAAAATTGCCACTAATCGTTCATTTTGTTTGACGTGAAAACTAAACCTCAGGATTTATTTGCCTGCGTAAGTGCATTTTCAAGTCAGAATGAAAGAAAGTGTGATTTTAATGCATGATAAATTTGATGCAAGCACTTTCCCTGCTCTGAAATATTTACTTAAGTACTAATTAGTTATAAAGTATAACTACTTATAAACATGTTGCCCTGGATTAGATAGACTTCATAACGCTGGAAACAAGATGCAAAGTTAGTATAGAAAAGTTCAAGGCATTGCGCTTATAGGAAATAGAGCATATTAGAGACAGAATGAAGCTCACAATGAGAAAAACTAGATTTGAATTTATGCTTTGGCACCTTCTGGCTTTCTTAGGCAGTTAATTCTGTGGCATATCAGCTCTGTCTTCTGTGGAAAAGTGGTGGCCTCTCTCATAAACTTGTGAGGATCAAATAAAGTCCTGAATGTGACAGTTCCCAGCACCCAAACATCCAATCAGTGTTACTGTAACCTGAATCTAACACCTGTAAGTTATTTAAAACATTTGTGTGGGTATGTGCACACGTGTCTTATACGTATGTGCTTTTGAATTCATGCAATGTGTAAGGAATTGGGTGATCGTTTTGAGTGTAATGGTTTATGGAAGTGAGTGTATTTCCTGAGGATACCATTTAAAAAATGGTTTCTTTTTTAAAGTTTCGTTGAAGTAGATACTTACAAACCATAAACAGGGTAAAAAATGAGTTGTAGAATTTTTCCCTCCCTTCGTATTGTTCTCCTTGTGCTAGATCAGCCCCGGGGGCATCCTTAGCCCTTATCAAGGCTAATGGCCTGACAGCCATGAATACTCCTGACACAGATTTATCTTCCAGATGGAAGTTGAATATTAGTATTTGGTCCTGTTTTTTATGTCCAAATCAGAAAGTGTTGAATTTCATGCCTTACGATCAAATGTAAACTTTGTGAAAGTTAGTTTCCTGAATGATATGAATCACGGAATATGTACCAAATGTTAGGTGCTTTACATACATTACCAGTAACGTTACACAAACTGTACAGTAGATGGTAAACAGTTTGACACATAAGGAAACTGGAGCTCAGAAGGAGAAATACATTTCCCAAGGTCAGATGACTGGTAAGAAAGAGAACCAGAAAGCAAGCTCAGATGGGGCTGAGCCCCGCAAGGTATAAGGCTGCCTAGTCACTAGGATGAACCAAAAAAATTGAAAGTACAGTGACAGCACTTTTGGCCTTGGTTTGGGCGGAAGCCTGCGGGACCTTCAGATGAAGCATCTGTTCTCAGTAAAAGGTGCTGCCATCGGTCCAGTCACCAGGCCCTGGCAGCACCTGGCTTTCTCCTCCTTTGCCTCAGGCCTGCTGTTCTACTGCCCTGTGGTTTTCCCAGGTATTTCTCAGGGCATTGCTCATGCTGTAGAACTGTGTGCTTAACTCCTCTTCCTCACCCCAGTTCCACTGCCCATCCACCTACCTTCCCCTCCAGAAATATAAAACAGGGGGTTGTTAGGAGGATAAATGAGTAAATATGGGTAAAGGGTTTAATACCATGCCGGGTACATAGTAAGTACTCTAAATGTTGTCTACCGTTATCATCATCATCATTATTATTATTATTATTGTTAATGGGAGCATTGTTATTAGTGGTGGTGATAAATGATTCAAAATTTTTATGATACCTTCTTCAAGGATCTGAGTGTCCCTAGGCCAGGGGCTGACTCTGCGTGGGTCATTGTGTTGGCCTGCCCCGTAAGCTGCACAGGACAGATGGAGGGAGAGCTAGTAAGGGAGTGACGGTTCCCAGGCAAAGGCTGACAGGAAGTTTCCTGTGTGCACTGGTTCCCTGTCATCAGCCACAGAAACAATCCATGAATCCCACTTTCAGAGGACATCTTTCTTGCCTGACTTCTTTCCTTTCCTTTTATTATGCAAACCATGAATGGTATTGGAGTCACTAACAGGGTTACGGAAAGGCACCTTTTATTTTTAGTTTGTTTTTTGCAGCTTATCCTTGCACTTCATTCCCAGTTCCGAGTCCCCTGCTGTGCAAAGGCCTCTCTATCTGGTCTCACCCCTGCGACACACATACTATTCTTTTCTACTAAATTTTTTTCCAGTATCCCTTTATATTAGTTGTCCCTGCACAAGTACTGACTTAATATTTTTTAATTTAATTTGTTGGGGTGAATTTGGTTAATAAGTTTATGTAGGTTTCAATTGACTATGGTTTTGCTTTTCCATTTTCTCACTTAATTCTTATATTTTGCTCTATTTTTTTCATTTGAATTACAGTTTGTGCAGCAACAGAGTTTAACAATGTGGGAAGGGCTGTTGGAAGATGCATGATTCTATAAAACTTTCCATGGGCCCGGTAGTCTTGAACCCAGGGCTGGGGGTAACTGTTAGCTTGCCTTAGAGGATTTCTACTTGCACTCCCTCCTTAAACCCATAATATTGGACTTTGCTGATCTCAATTTAGCTCTTACTTTCTCTTAGGCAAATGATAACACCTGCAATCTCTGATATCTCTTCAACTTCATCACATTAAAAAAAACTATTTCAATGCAATCTTCTCTAAAATATAAATATACAGTATACAGAAATTACAGTATAATTTGGGGATTATTTTGTTTATTAAATGGACCAGTTTAAGAAATATTTATTATAGTTATCAACTCAAAAGTAATTTTCATTCTTTCTAGACGATGAGAACTCTAAAAATTAAAAGAAAGAAAATTAAAATTACTTTATTCTAATACCCAGAGATGACTGTAGTTAAAATGTTGGTATATTTCCCTCTAGTCTTCATTTAACTTTGTATGTTTAATTTATAATGCATTTTTATAATTATATATTCATTACATAAAGTTTCATATATTCATTTTTATAATAAGAAATTTTATATAATTATATATTCATTAACTGAAGTTTACATATAAACTGCAATTTATGTTATAAAATAGCATTGGAATATTCCAGTAATTTTTTAGTATATAAAAATAAAATTAAAATCAATTTTTTACAAAAGCTGAAATAGACCATTTCTAATTATGAAATCATGTGACAAAAATGTAACTATTATAAAAATAGGTTATGAAAAATAAGAGTCCTATGATTTATTTATTCCTGCTTTTAACAGCATATTTATAAACAATTATTCTCATCTTGTTTTTAATTATTTTTCCTCACCTGAGGACATTTTTTTGTTGTTGCTGTTTGAGAGTGGAAGGGGGAAAGAGAGAGAGAGAGGTCAGAGAAACATTAATATGAGAGAGAATCACTGATTGGTTGCCTCTTGCACAGGCCCCCACCGGGGACTGTACCCTCAACCTGGGTATGTGCCCTGACCAAGAATTGAACCTGCAACCTTTGGGTCTGTGGGTCAGTGTTCCAACCAACTGAGCCACATGGGCCAAGGCTAAGCAATTATTCTTTTAAAAATATGTATCTTTGATTAGATTTGTGAAATGTTTGTGCATCTATGATTAAATTTGTGTAGGGGTAAGGAATAGATGTTTTTGGCTTACATGAGATGAACCAGACTGTATTCTGTGAAATAGCATCTCAGTATTTTTCTCCATGCTCTAGGTATGTATTCTTTTTGGATCCATGCAATCTGGACTTGATAAACCGGAAGATCAAGTCTGAAGCCCTGTGTGTAGCAGCATGTCCAAGACAAGAGCTGAAAACCCTGAGTGATGTTCAGAGGTTTGCAGAGATGAATGGTGAGACTTCAGACCAACTGAGTCTGTATCCTGTACACTGACTTTTACTCTTCAATTTGATGTGTTTGCATCCAGTATGAATGTGACCTGGTGGTAAAAAGAAATCATCAGAGAACCTTAGAAAGAAAGAAACCTGACTTAAAAAATCAGGCTTCCTTGATTAAAAAAAAACAAAACAGTTACAGTCATCTAGAGCGCTTGCTAAAACTCCAGTTTCCTGGGCCCCGCACAGGGAAATTCTGACTAAGTAGGTTTTTGGACTCTGGAAATTTGTATTTCTAACAAAAGTCTCAGGTGGTTTGTATGTATCCTGTTTGAGTATTTGGGAATTACTAGACTACTCTAGGTAAAATGGCCGGGGGTAGAGTGGGGTGGGTGGGTTCTTCCTAAGTATTTAAAGTATTTTAATTAGTATACTTATTTTTCCCCTAGGATAATAAGATAGCATATGTCTATTACAGAAAATTTGAAAAGTTCACCCAAAAAATGAAGTAAAAAACCAGTTTCACCATTTTTTCAGTATGCTGGTGTACATAATTTTATGTTTTGCCTTTTTAACATTACATCTTAACTGCTTTTCTAAAAATGAACTTTGGAGAAACTTGGATGTTAAACGTATGGGAATTAGCTGAGCAAATACATGTGGTTAGTTTCCTGAACTCTCGGGTTTCTAACCCCAGGGACACAGCTATGTACCCCCTGGCATGGCTTCAAAGTCTTGTCCTTCTAACCACAGAAGCACTACAGACTGCCAGTATCCCTGCCCACGGCTAACCTCCCTCGGCATCAGATAGTAGGCAGAGCGTGGGATTGATTTGGATATGGATTCTTACTGTGCTTCTGTCACTGACTGGCTTCATAATGAAGAACAGGAAGTATAGCCTCATCTGATAAAATGTAGATTAAAAATAATTCCCCTTTCCTGGAGTGTTGTGAGGAATAAACGCGGTGACGTGTGAGGCATGCTGGACACGGGGTGAGCCCTGAATAAAGAGGTAGCAGCTACTCTTCAAGATCTCATTTTCCATTCCCTCATGATCTGCTCGGGTGTGGTGCTGTGCTGAGTCTGATGATACCAGAGCTGTCAGCCTTGTCATTATCTGGTTTCTTGGGGAGGGATGAGTTCTTCTTTAAGGGGTTTTCTAAGCTCTTAGACAATGGAAGCATGTACACAGCATACTCTGGGAGGCTGTGTCAATGAGTGGTTCGGAGTCTGGGCTCTAGAGCTAGGTGATCTGGGTTCACATATTGGCCCTTTCACTTAATAGCTGTGAGATCCTGGGCAAATTACTTGATCTCTCTATGTCTCAGTTGCCCCATCTATGAAATAGAGATGATATATGTACCTAAACTACCTCATAGTGCTAAGGAGTTAATACAGGAAAAATGATTAGAACAGTGTCTAACAAATAGTAATTGCTAAAAAAAAAAAAAAAGGTGTTGGCTACTGCTGTTATAATATTTTTATTATTCCAACAGTGGAATGTAATAGTCTTCCTGGCTCTAGTCTCTCTACTTCTAGCTCTCTTACATACTGTTGCCATATTAATATTTTTAGAGCTTCAGTCATGTTAATCCCTTGCTCAGAAATTAGTGGTAAAAGTAATAAAATGAAAGTTAATATGTCTAACCCTGGCATTTAAAGCTATGACCTAGTGTGGAACTATCTTCTAACATGTTCTCTTGAACCTACGGGATATGATTCTTGGGCCTTTGAACCTGACAGGTTACCTGGAAGGCCAAAAAAAGGCTAGTTCCTTCTTGGCTGTATTTCATGCTGTGTTGATCCATAGGGGAGAAATGCCCTATGCGGTCTGCTGACTTACTTTGTTTCCCCGTCAGCCTTCTGAGTGATAGGATACTGAGTGGGTCCTATCAAGGTCCTGTTAAGAAGACTCTTCTGGTGAGTTTTTGCAGCCTTGTATTTCCCACAAAGCAGGTGTTCAAACATATTAATGAATAAACATTATTCAAAAAACAAACTTCTTAAATTGGTAAGTAGGTGCAGAGATACCTTAAACTTTTTGAGGCAGCTGTTTGCAAAATGGATCAACAGATTAGGCATTCAAAAAGGAATAATAATGACAACATCAAGAAGCCCAGCATGGAAGATGAAGAAGATCATAACTTGTTTTTTGTGTTTTTTTAGATTTTATTTATTATTTTTAGAGAGAGGGGAAGGGAGAGAGGGAGAGAGACATCAATGTATGGTTGCCTTTCACCTGCCTCCAGCTGCAGATCTGGCTGGAGACCTGGCTTACAACCTGGTTATGTGCAGTGGCTGGGAATTGAACTTGCAACCTTTGGGTTCACAGGCTGGTGCCTTATCCACTGTGCCAACCAAGGCTAAGATCATAACTTTTTAAAGCAGAGAAAAACTATAAAATTATAATAGAGAGGAAGCCCTTGGTGTACATATCTTGTTATAGCTATACTTCTATTAAAAGATATACAGGCCCTTTGACCACAAATACATAGATCTCAATCATTAATTTCAAAGAGAAATATCTTTAAGAGGTGATTTAGATTTAAGTGGGAAATTTCCAAACCTGTAAGAGAGAGAATTGTTACAAGTCCACAAAAGAGCCTAAAAAACATAGAAGAAGGCTTCATGGCATCGGATTTGGCATAATTTCTTCAATATGAACCAAAAAAACACAGGCAACAGAAAAAAATAAAGAAGAATTGGACAGCATCAAAATTTTAAATTCTGTGCATCAAAGGAACATAACAGAGTGGGAAAGGCAACCCATGTGATGGAGAAAATACTTGCAAATTTTATAAAGGGTATTATCCAGACAAGAAGTTAATGTCCAGATTACATAAAGAATCCCTGCAACTCACCACCACCAAAAAACAGCCTACTTAAAAATGGGAAATAACTTGAATAGACATTTCTCCAAAGAATATATACAAATAGTTAATAAATAATGACATTAAAAGGTGCTGAACATCATTAATGATAAGGGAAATGCAAATTAAAACCCCAGTGAGAGATCACCTGACACCCAAGAGGGTGACTACTACCAGAAATAAACAAACAAACATAAAAGCCCACAAAACAGAGAATAACCAATGTTGGTGAGGATATAGAGAAATTGGAATACTGTTGGCTGAACTATAAAATAGTGCATCCACTATGGAAAACAGTATGGAGTTCCTCAAAAAATTAAAAATACAACTACCATAAAGGATATTTAGGACAGTAAAAATATTCTAAGAATGATTACATGTAATTATACATTTGGCTATGCCCATAAAATGTACACTAAGAATGAACCCTAATGTAAACTATGAAGGGGGACCCCAAAAAACCCAGAATTTATTTGTAAAAAATTGTGTATTTATTCTCACATGTTTAAACTTCGGTCACCTTCAAAGTACTCTCCTTTTGATGCAGTACACCTATTGAGATCCTTTCTCCGCTGCTCAAAACAGTTTTGAGCTCTGATTTTGATATCTTCTAGTGCTTCTGCTATTTTTTATTTCACCTCTTCCGTATCAGCAAACCATTTCTCTTTGAGGACTTTTTTTCACCTTGGGAAATAAAAATAATCACTGGAGGTGAGATCAGGTGAATGGGGAGGGTGGGACATGGGAGTCATGATGTTTTGGGTCAAAAACTGTTGAACACTCAGCACAGTGTGGGCAGGTGCACTCATAAATGCTCTGTCATGAAATGGGCAGAAGCATTGACCAAAGCGTTTTTTTTTTTTTAATTCACTTAGCCAAACACAGCCTCTCACAACTCCGTCTGGTACACCTGATACAGATAGGTTCCTAGAGCACTCACCGAGCAGGGGAAGCCTGTACTACTCCAGGAGATAATTCTGTTTTTTTGGGTCCCCCCATCCCTTTATAGAGACTTTATGGTGTGTCCGTGTAAGTTCATCAGTTGTATCAAATGTACACTCTGATAGGGCATGTTGGTAACGGGAAGGCCATGCATGTATATAGAAGGTATATAGAAAAACCTCTGGAACTTCCTCTCAATTTTACTGGGAAACTAAAACTGCTCTAAAAAATTAAATTCTTTAAAATAATAGATTACTATATGATCCAAAAATCTCACTTTTAGGTATGTAGCTGAGAGAATTGACAACAGGATTTCACAGATATATTTGCAGGCATATGTTTACTGCAGCCTTATTCTGCCAAGAGGTAGAAGCAACCTAAATGTCAATTGATGAATAAAGGAAGAAAAGGTGGTATATATTTATAGTGGAATATTAATCAGTCTTAACAAATAGGGAAATCTTGTTACATGTTACAACATGGATGAACATGAAGGACAATGTACTAGGCAAAATAAACCGATCACAAAAAAAGGCAAGTATTGCATGATTCCACTTACATGGGGATCTAAAGTAATCTTAGAAGGTAGAATTGTGGTTTCCAGGGGCTGAGCATATGCAGAAATGGAGAGATGGCATTGAGTGGATATGGAGTTTCAGCTTTGCAAAATGAAAAAATTCTAGAGATCTGCTGCACAACAATGTGCAGATGGTTAACATTGCTATACTGTACACTTAAAAAATGGTTAAGATGATAATTCTGTTGTATGTTTTGCCACAATATTTTGAAAAATGGAAGGAAATTGTGACACTTTCTACAATATAGATGACTCTCAAAGACAGGTTAAGTGAAATAAGCCAGTTAGACAAGGACACATACTATATGAGTCCTCTTACTTAGAATAGTCATATGTATAGAGACAGAACCTGTAGAATGGTAGCTGCTGGGATTATGGGAGAGAGGAATTGCAAGTTGAGTTATCTATCAAGAGTTTCAGTTTTGCAAGAAATGAAGAATTTTGGAGATGAATGGTGGGGATGGTTGCATAACATTGTGAACGTACTTAGTGCTGCTGAAATGTGCACTGAAACGTGGTTAAAATGGTAAATTTTGTCATGTGCATTCCACCACAATTAAAATGTTCATGAAAGAGAAAGAATGATAGTACATTTTTTAATGATAATTTTAAGCCTTATTTTTATTATTTTTAAAAAGATTTATTTATTATTTTCAGAGAGCAGGAAGGGAGAAAGACAGAGAGGGGGAGAGACATCAATGTATGGTTGCCTTTCTCTTGCCTCCAGCTACAGACCTGGCTGGAGACCTGGCTTGCAACCTGGTTATGTGCCCTGACTGGGAATTGAACCAGCAACCTTTGGGCTTGCAAGCTAGTGCCTTATCCGCTGTGCCACCAGCCAGGGCCTAAGCCTTATTTTTAAATGCAAGGTAAAATAACATCTTTCTTACCAGAGTGAAAAAATAATATGTCCTTTTCAAAAAATTTTAACGTTTCCAGAACATTTGAGAATACTTTTTTAGCACTTACAACCATCCATTCATATGAACTTCTGTTTCTGTTACAAATTATTTTAAATTTTTCTAAAGGAAAGCTATGGGTTCCTGTAGTAAGAAAAGCATTTATTAGGCAAATAAAATATTTTCTCAATTTTTTGTTTCTTTTAGACAAGAAAGGGGAGTTGTTTTCTTGGACACTTAAGCTGTGGACCACTCTGTCAAGTATGCTTGACTAGAATAGAGAGTTGGGAGAAAATAGCTGAAAATTAGGTTGGTCCTGTAGAGATGCTGCCATGGTACCAGGAGCTTGGAAAGGCTAGCTGAAGGATTTAGGTGAATATATAAAAGTGTAAATTCTTATATGTGAATTGTGTGGCAGGTGAACAAATGTGCATTTTATTATTATGGTTCATTGTTTATATACGGTACAACTCTCATAAGATATGATGCTAGGGCATAAAACAATTTACAAGTGGCTTTAAAAAAATTAAAGTTGTCAAAACCACAAGGACTCAGCAATGTCTTTGCTTATCATCTTCCTGCAGTAAGTAACGCATGTGTTTCCTGGGGGCTGGATCCTACTCTGTTTGTCTCAGAATTTCTCACTCCTAATCTAGGACTTCACAGAATAGTTATTTATATATGCTTTTTGAGTGAATGATGGACTGAATTTCTCTCTTCATCTCTATTGCCACTTAATAATTTCCCCTCCACTCAATGTACTATATCTTTTGCTCAACTCTACATCCATCTGAGTTGCTAACAGCAGGTAAATTGTTTAGCTTCACTGTAACCAGAATTGCTGTGAAACCTGTTCTTTCTATTCATCTCTTAAATAACTCCTTACTTAGTCATTCATCTCTCTCTCACGTACTCTCCAAGTGCTTATTCATACCACCTCTTCTCCAAAGCCCTCTTGCTCTTCGCCCTTCCTGACCGTACATATACATACTCCCCGGAGAAACTGAAGTTGGCTGGCGAGAGCTCCCGTCTGAGTTCTTGTTTTCAGCAGAGTACGAATTTCATCAGCTTTCCTTCCCTCTACTTTCTGTTGAACTGGTTTCTATCCTCGTTATTATCATTATTTTGGAAAATTCAAATCATGTGTACTTTGTAGGAGGGAAGATTATCCTTCTCCCTTTGTTGCTAACTTCAGCTTTCTATAAAAGCTACCACCCAGCCAGACCATGATGGGTGGTAAAGGGAGTGGGAGGTAGTGTGTGCTCAGACTGTTCTCCCCCGCCTCTCTTCCTTCTCTGATTCTGGCCCCACCACCACCTCTGGCCAATAGCCCACCCTTCCCTTGATTCCACTGCCCCATTATTCAGCATGGGCATCAGGTCTGAGCAGATAAATCATACTTAAGCCCTGTGTTTTGTTCCAGCATGTCATTTATTGGTACCTACTTCGTGCCATGCCCTATGCCAGATGCTTTGCCATTTATTCTTCCCACTTGTCATCTAAATTCTAAGCAGCAGCTCAAAAATGAGAATAACCTGCGATTAAGTTGGGGACCGACTACATGTTCTCAGTGGGTACTAATATTTCAACCAGGAATTCCTTAGGACCTTTGGCATTATTCCTATCAAGCTGTTTTATAATGTATATTTTGTTTTTGTAACATAGTAGAAAACTGGCAGAAGTTTTATTTTCCTTTTGCGCTGCCCCACTGTGGCTTATAGAAAAGCACCCCCAATTAAGAGTAAGTACTTCTTCAACGCGCAATGGTTGGTATATATTTTGAGAGCTTTGTGCCCTGCCATTTGGACCATGTTCAGATCTTGAGTTGAGCCCTGCATCTTGGTGCTTCCTCAGTGATCATTGTTTTGCTGTTGAAAACCTTGACAGATTATGCGGTCCATTTAGGTAAAATTTGTGACTGTTAAGACTTTTGATTATCGTCTATTCAGTAACAATATAGCTTAAACCACAGAGTCGTTATGATTTTTTTTTTTTTTTTGGTGCAGTGAATCAAAAGATACTTGATGTCATTTATAATGAATGAAATGATAAACCCTAGCAACTGATTTGATTGTCTCCAAGTCAGAGATGAGCAAGGGATGTTTGATTGTTAAAAAGTGGGAAAATTCACCCTGGCTGGTAGCACAGTGGATAAGGTGCCAGCCTGCGAACCCAAAGGTCACAGGTTTGATTCCCCAGCCAGGGCACATAACCAGGTTGCAAACCAGGTCTCCAGTCTGGTCTGTGGCTGGAGGCAGGTGAAAAGCAACCATACATTGATGCCTCTCTCCCTCTCTGCCTCTCACTCTTCCCTTCTTTCTAAAAATAATTAAATAAAATCTTTTTAAAAAAATAATTTTAAAAAAGTGGGAAAATTCTTACATTTGGTGATACAATTTAAACTAATTCCTCATTCTACAAATAATTCGCATTCATTAAGTATGTGTCAAAGAGACAAAGACAGGGTACAGTCTTTGCTTGCATTATAATAGACAGTCAAATTTCTCCAGCCTCCACAATATCTAGTAGAAGTCTTGCACATAGATATCCAAAATTAATTCACTCAACAAATAGTTATTGTGTGCCTAGTATGTGCTGATAGTTGTTGACATGATGTCATACCATCAGCTGGTTAAGGGGTGCTTCTTGGGAACTGCAAAGATTCCCATCCTTTTCCTTAGTTACTACAAATTGAAGTTGAAAATTGCCTTGCATTCTTCCTGCATGTTAATATAGTATAATGCTTTCTCAATTAGGGAAAGGAGTTAAATTCATTGCACTTTGCATGGTAACGCAATTTGTTTTTCATAATGAAAATTGTTCTGCATTGAGAGGTTTTATTTTTTTTTATTAACTAGAATTTTCTAAATCATGTTTCTTAAGGAATCTTTTTATCTTAATTTTAATGTATCTTACAAATATTACAGTAATAACAAATCAAACAACATTTTATTTTATTTATTTATTTAAAACTATTTTATTCTTAGAGAGAGGAAAAGGAAGAGAGGAAGAGATGGAGAGAAACATCAATGTGTGGTTGCCTCTCATGTGCCCCCAACTGGGGACCTGGCCCACAACCCAGGCATGTGCCCTGACTGGGAATCGAACCAGCGATCCTTTAGTTTATAGGCTGGTGCTCAATCCATTGAGCCAGGGCATCAAGCAAAATTTTAAAGCAAGATGAAGCCTCTAACTTAACCAACTTTTTGTTTTGTATCTTTGTTTCAAGTAATTTGGTGTTTTAGACCAGTGGTTCACAAATAAGGGTCATTTGCCGTTCCCACCCCCGGACATTTGGCAGTGTTAAGAGACATTTTTGGTTGTCACAACTGAGTGAGAAATTAGGGGATGGCAACTGGCATCGAGTGGGAAGCTAACAGTCCTTCAATGCACAGGACATCCATCCCCTATGACAAAGAATTGCCAAAGGTGGAAAATCTTAGTATATTTTGTAGTGAACAGTGAAAAGCATATGAACATTATACATAACGTATAACACCAAATTCTACGAGATTAAAATAGGTATTTTCTTCTTTTTTTGTTTTTCTTTCATTTTTATTAAATGTGTTGGTATGTCATTGGTTAATAGGATCACATAGGTTTCACGCGTACATTTCTGTGATACTAGATCTCTGCATTGCACAGTATGCCTACCACCTGCAGTCAAACCATCTTCTGTCCCTGCATGTTAGGGTTGAACATTCTCTATGTGCCATGAGATAAGGGTTCCAGACATTTTGAAAGCATGGGACCCCAGGTCTCAAAGAGATCACATTCTAAAATTGGAGATGATGTATACTCTCATGAATCAAAAAGCTACCAAATAGTAATGCTGAATTTATCATAGAGCTAAGCAATATATATCTTTGGGTGAGTCAGAGAAGGCTGGACAGAAGAGGAGAAGCTTGAGTAGTTTATAGAAGCTCTAGGATAGCCAGCCCATGCAGAGAAAACAGCATGTGGAGAAGCCTGGCAGCTTGTTAAGCATAAATACTATAAGGAGTTAATTCTGTTAAGATGAGGCTGGAGTTTTAGGTAGAGGCCTGATTTAGGAGGGCCTTGAAGCCAAGCAGTTCGGAATTTATCCTGAAGATAGGGATGTAATACAATTAATGCCCATTGTACAAAAAGGACAGCTCTGAATGACAGTTGTGTGCAGGATGGAGATGAGAAACCCTTGAGGAGAGTAGTTTCCCTGACTCAGTAAGAAATCATAGAAAGGTCTGATTGGCAGGACTTGGTGTCAGGAACATCTTGAATGGTATGGGAGGACAGTAGATAAAGAAGAGGAGAAAGGATGACTTCCATGTTTCCTCTCAGGGATTTCATGGATGATGGAGCCATTAACCAGGATTGAAACTATATGGGATGGGGCAGAGCAGATTTGGCGAGTGGCTGATAGAAATGCTTTCAGGTTTTGTCTTGTTTTATTTTGTTTTTAAAGATTTTATTTATTGCTTTTCAGAGAGATGGGGAGGAAGAGAGGAGGAGAGGGAGAGAAACATCAATGTGTGGTTGCCTTTCACCTGCCTCCAGCTACGGACCTGGCTGGAGACCTGGCTTGAAGCCTAGTTATGTTGCCCTGGCTGGGAATCGAACCAGTGACCTTTGGGTTCGCAGGCCAGCGCCTTATTCACTGTGCCACCAGCCAGGGCCAGGTTTTGTTTTTTAAACATGCTGTTTTTGAATATCTATGAAACATACAGCTTTTGCCCAGGAGCTTACTGAATACTTGTCTGATTATGTTTATTAGGAATGAACAGAAGAAGCATTATGGCCTAGAAGTAAAGAATTCTTTTTTTTAATTTGCCAGTGAATGCTCATAAGGCCTTGGAAGAATATATGTTTTTCATCTGTAATGTTTACAGTGCAGTGATGGAAACATATCTCTTACGGGATTTATAAGTGATATTGAACCAAAGAAAAAATAATTTAATATTATAAGGCATTTGAAAAATTGTAGTAGTTAAACATTCTGGGGGCGAGACAACCTCTTACTGAGATAAATGTTTATATACCAAAGTTAAATTCCGAAGATCATTCATTTTGATGGCATTTGAATAACATAGGCTGATTTCTCTGATATGGTTTAGATAAGCTTTTTGCTTTTTGTTTTAGATTTTTCATTGCTGAAGTATGGTTTTTTTCCCCCTGCTTTTTGCATTAGAAGAAAAACTTTGTCTTACTGCTTATGATAAAACCTCTTGTGCTAATATTGTTTATATTTCCCCTATTTTAAAAAATGATAGATACTACCTTAAAATTTTTCACTGAAAATGCATTAGCTAATAAACATGAAAAGAAAAACAACTGTAAAATGTTTGCCATGATGGGATTGTTTCAGTGTTCTTCACTGAGGCTTCTCTGGCGATCAACCCTTCCAGCAGGAAGCACAGGAGGTTTCTTGTGATTGTTCAAGATCTCTTTCCTTTAATCTATTTAGCACAGGATCTATTTAGTACTGGCCAGTGTCCCAGAATACCATCAGAGATAAGGCTATTATCCTTTCATTGAGCATTATCCTAGGAAAGCATTTATAAAATTGAACTCTGTGGCCCCCACCAACCTCCTTTTTTAATTGAAGAAAGGGTGGGGATGGAGGTAATATTCACTGAACTCGGATGGAGCAGGGTGTTTGACAACCTGAAACAGCATTTTCGTTGGAGTCTTTTATAACGTGCAAATTGATTCCATCTTGGATGCTGAAAGAAATCAGTTGACAATGCAGATAGGGAAGTTGATCACATTGGGTGCTGTGCAGTTACAGACACAGTTGCTATTATTTTTTATCATGTGCAGTTCTGTAATAGGACCCTTAGCTATTTGAGGGATTCATCTGAAATGTTTGCTTGCCATTGCTCTACGTGGAACCCAGCAGCATTATCTTCACACGTGAAAGACTATTTTCAGAAGAGCTAGATTTCTAATATTTTTCTAACTTAAAAAAAAAGTCATTATAATGGAAACGAATGCTCAAAAACAGTTTCAAAAACTTGGTTTCTTACTGAGTCTGTCTTCAGACCTTGAAAAAACTTGAACAGTGCCATATAACTTTCAAGTTTTCTCTTTAAAAACATTTTACATTGTTAAGTTACTTGAATTATGTTTATATAAAATAGATGCTACATGTATTTAAGTAAGTATGCGATAACACCCCAGATCGAAACCTTAGACAAGTTGGTTGCTGGTTTGGGAACAGAATTACTGAAGTAAATAGTCTTTGTGGCTTTCTAAAATTTTCTTTGATTGATAGGACAAGCTATAAATGAAATAAAATCACTTCTAATGGTATTGTCCCAACAAATCTTTTTCTATATTCTGTTCTAGTTTCTTCTCACATCCTCACATGATATTGCTATAATTAGTTCAGTGTTAAAATCTGCCATTTTCACTTCACATTATATTTTAAACTTTTTCCATGGTAGTACATTATAACAGTCAATTATTTATATCATACAAATGGAAAGCTGTCCTATCTGTATTTAATAATAAAGTATTTGACCAAGTTAGTAATCTGGTAGGAATGTCCATTAATGAATAAAATATAAACAATTTACATGAAAAAAGCTTTAGGTCTTTGGCAAAATTAGACTACAACCTAGATTGCCTCAGGTAATAATATGTATTATACAATGAACCCCACAATATGTTAATTGCTATATTACAAAATTAAAAGGTCAGTAAAGACTTATCAACAATTTGATGGGCTGTATTCATCTGAATTTTATATATTGTTTAGATACACACTAGCTATATAGTCAGAGAACAGATGGTTGCATAGCCAATCTGGAACTGAATTTAAGCCATTTTAAGCTATCTGAAAATTGAGGATCCTTTTATCAGTTTATCAGGTATATCAATTTGTTTGATTTATTTAGTTAGCATTTCCTGCCTTTTAAATAAGAAAATAAGTAATGTATTTTCTGAATGCACATGTGCTATATGAAATAATTTTAAAGATTTAGTAATAAGGAACATAGAAAAGAGAGGTGGCTTACGTAGGTGAGTATGGGCATTGTAGTTAAAGAGATCTAGAGCTAATCCCACCTCTGCGGCTGGGTATTTGTGTCATTTTGGGCAAGTTATTTACATTATCTCTTAGCCTCTATTTCCTTCTCTGTAAAGTGGGTTTAATAATGTACACCTGCATTATAGAGTTTTAGTAAATGATATCATTAATATTTATGGGATGAGAGAAGAGCCTTGCCTACCTTACCAGTAACTTCCTACAAGTTCCCAGCATAATGGGAGGAGGGGACAGGTCTGTCGCTCCCCCCCGCCCCCCTGCCCCGCAACACACACACACACACACACACACACACACACACACACACACACAGAGTCCCTAACCCTCCTCCTGGGATGAGAGACATGGGTGAGGGACAGACCAGCCATGGCCCACTTGGCCAAATTCTCAGAAGTACTAGTGCTGTCAAAAACTCTTGTTTTTTTTCAACAGGAGAATTTTATCATGTTTCCTTTTTTTTAGTTCAATTGTTTAGAGGCATTCCTGAATGCAGTTTGGTCAGTTATAATTAAACTTCATCTTTAAAAAATAAATACACACACACACAGCCTAATATAGGGCAGACAACCCCTCAATAAAGGTAGTTCTAATACTTACTACTCTTAATATTAGTAATTAAAATTTGAATGTAAATTACTGCAGAAGAAACATTTTAAATGATAGAGGGTTAATACCATGGACCGAATCAGATTCTTATTAATCCTGTAATGTCTTTAATGTTTGAAAATTGCATCTGTTGAGTTAATGTTCACATACAAAGTAAAATTAAAGTGCATTAATGAGAGAATTTATTCATACTCTGCTAGCTAACATGTAACTTTTCTTTCAACAGGCTCAGCGCTATGTCGCTACAACCTGAAGCCCTCTGAATATACCTCTTCAAAAGCTGCTTCTCTTTGCCCCAAACTACCAGTTCCAGCGAGGTAAATTTTATTGTCTATTTTGAACTTGTGATTTTTGTTTCTATAGGTAGATTTTAAACTGTATACGTTACTCTGAGAAAAGAGTCACTTGATGAGACCAGTTGCCTAAGTCCAGTACTTTTACATCAAAATTTTTAAAGTAGTAGTAGAAATGACAACAGGTATTTATAGCTTAAAAAAAAATTTTCCCACAGGCAAACAACTTTACTCATTATCAGGTATTTTAAATTTTGTGAGGAGGAGGGTTTTGGGGGGAGGCTCACTTTTTTTTAATGCCATAATTTTTAAGTATACTAAACTGCTGAGTCATAAAATCTACAGTAAACTTACAAGCCAAGTCTCAGTCCGAAAAGACTGTTAGAAATTGATCCTGGTAATACTAAAGGGGATTATTTTTTAATTTACTTGGCAAATTAAAAAGATAATTATGCCAGTGATTATTCTCCATAGTTCATTTTAGGCTATATCCTTTAGGTACATTCTCTGTAATAGGTTGTTTGCATATCTTATCCAAGGTCTTACTAAACAAACATTTATTATTAAGCACCTACTGCATGTAATGGATACAAGAGTGAGGAAAAATCTCATGGGAGTTATAAGTCAAGCAAATTTTAAACTTATAATTTGATTTTGAAGAAATGGAAAACATTTTCAAGCACTGTAGAATATATTCTCAGAATTAGGTTTATAGGATTTGGAGCATGTCTTATCTTAAGAATCTTATTATATATCACTAACCTTGTAAGACAGGAGTCAACTTCTCCAGGAATACTGAATTGAACTACTTTTATTGTATCTCAGTATGTTATGGAAAGCTGTTGGTTAAACTTTTGAAACTCATGTCTACTTTCTTTTGGGTGTAACTTGCGCTTTCTTAACTTGAATTTGAAACTTTCTGTTGAAAAGTAGAAAAAGGATAAACACTTAAATTGATTTCAGCTTTTCGTCTTGTCAAGTAGCTATTGGTGTTAAAATTTAAAGCCTTTGGGCATAAAAATAAGGAACTATTTTAAAAGATACTAAATAAAAGGGACCTACAAATTATGGGTTTAGACTAATAGATAAGGAGACTCCATTTGTGAAAATTGAGAGTATTAGTGAAGCTGTGACAATAAAGAAAAAGAGGTCATTTGAATAGGGAGAAAAGTTATCAATGTAAAAATAAGAAAAGCTATGTCCTACTGAAATGCTAACATCTGTTTTAAATGCGTATTTTGAGTATAGTCACTCTTTTAAGGCATAAACGTATTATACATCATAACCCGGTTATAACGAGGTTGCTTTGCTTCGGTATAACATGGGTGGGAGTCGGGTATGGGGCAACTCGTACTGCAAATCCTCCTCCACCTCGTCTCTGATTCTTCCTTGTTGAGAACTGCCTGCTCCTGGTTATTTGGGGTATTTTTGTCTTGACTGCCCATACACACGCATCTCACATACAGGATCCTAAGGGTATTCACAAAGCAGAGTATTAGCGGTCTGGAGCAAAGAGGTGGACAAACTTGGCTTCTAATAAGGTCATTCACTGAAGTGTCATAATCCAAGATGTGATGATGAACCTATACCATCTGAAAACTGACTATATGCAATGTTTATACCATATGTAAAGATCCTCACAACCTAAGTGTCTTAATCACTTTGGTCTGAACTCAGTCTGTTGGAAAATAAAAAAGAAATAGTTGGTAGGAAGATGGCAGATTAGGACCCTGTAACTATCATCATTTAGTATTTGGCAAACAAAATGAAAGGCTCAGAAATCAGAATAAATTTTTTTAATAAAAATCTTGAGGTACCACCTTGTTCCAGATTAGTATTAGATACCAAATCTAAGAAGATGACTATGATCTAGTGTGTCCCTAAGAAACTATGTCCTTAGCCCTGGCTGGTGGCACAGTGGATAAAGAGCGGCCTGCAAACCCAAAGGTCATTGGTTCGATTCCCAGCCAGGGCAACATAACTAGGTTGCAAGCCAGGTCTCCAGTTAGGTCTGTAGCTGGAGGAAAGTGAAAGGCAACCATACATTGATGTTTCTCTCCTTCTCGCCCTTCCTCTCTCTCTGAAAAATAATAAATAAAAATCTTTAAAAAAAGAAAGAAAGAAACCATGTCCTTAAAAATATTAGGGACTGTTTTTATATGTGATACTTTTTTTTTCTTTTTTTTTAACGTGATCAAATGACCAACACTAGGCAACCTGGTGATGTAGATGGATGGCCCTCAGCATGTGTCATATTTCTTTTGCTTTTCTCCTAGGAGCACTCAGTGGGTTAGAAAGAGCTGAACTTTGAGCCCAGATAAGCCTGAAAGTGAATTCCGTGTCACCACTTTCTATTGGTCAGCTTGAGCAAATCTCTTAATCTCTCTGTAAACCAAGTTTCCTCATATATAAAATGGGAATTTAATGCTTCTGTCACGGAATTGTAAGAACTAAAGAAGATAATAGGTGCTGCACATCCATTTTGATGCTTGGCTTTGGCTTGGGAGTGTATTCCTCTCAGCCTGGAGCCTCCCCCCCACTCCCAACCTTTCTGGGCCCCCAGGTGCCTCCTGCACTGAAGGCGGGGCCTATGTTAGAGAAGAGCAGTTGCAAACTAATTTTCAATAAAATGTTAGTCCCATGTAGTTGCCAAATGGTTACTATTCTGAAGAGCTTTTGAATTTAAAAACAAATGCCTGGAAAAAGCCATCTTTTACCCAAATTCGTTAACTGTCGATTGGTGACATGCTAAGCATGGTAGCAATAGGGCGACTCGTGAGTCGATGTACTTAACACTGCTTAAAGGTTGAAGTATAGCCAGAAAAAACTGCAATACTAGAAACAAATGACATACATTCAGTCTATTCGCCAAACGTTGATTTTGGTACTTCTGGAGGTCAGGATGCCGTGTGTTGGGGAATTAATGACCTAAGATGGAAATGAGAAACTAACAGTCAAGAAAAAATTGTTATCATTTATGTTTTTAAATGAAGGACTCAAGGTAAATTAACATTTATAAATTATCTACCATGTGCCAGCTATGATATGTGTTATCTCGCTTAACCTCCACAAAAGCCTATAAAGATATTGTCCCCATTTATAGATGAGGAAATAGAAGATAAGAGAGATTAAGTGAGTTATTCAAGGGCACACAACTAATTGTTGGGAATCAGAATTTGAACCTTAAGTTCATCTAAAATCTATAATACTGTTTATTCTTTTGTTGTTTTTTTTTAAGAGAAATGAGAGTACAGGAATGAAAGAAGAGAAAAAATGAAATGTAGGAAATCATTGCATTAGATTCTTGACTTTATTTTCTTGCCTTTTTTGTGCTATGGAGATATTGCCAACAACCCTCTATTGTTCTTCTTTCTTAAATAAAACTTTTCATTAGAAATCATGTGTAATTGCTTATTTAGAACCAGAAGGGCATTTTTAATTAAGTTAACATTGGTTTATAACATTATCAGGGTTCAGGTGTGCAACATTATAATTTGACATCTGCATACACTGTGTCATGCTTACCACCAAAAGTCTAGTTTCTATCTGTCACCATATAATTGACTCCCTTCATTCGTTTCACCCTCCCTCTGTTCCCTTTCCTTCCTGGTAACCACTGATCTGTTGTTGTCTGCCTCTATGACTTACTCTTCTAACTTTTTGATTTACAATCTGAAGTTTTAAATTAATTATGTGAGATGCCAACTCCTGTCTTCTCTGACGAAGGCACATAGATAAGAGATAGTAGGCATAGTTTGTCACCGTACTTTGAGGGAGCTCATTAATTGTGATAGTCTGGAAGTTAAGGCAAATGGACAGTATGTTTTCTTATGAGTGGCTAATTTTAAAAAAGAAGTTTTAAAAAAACTCATTATAAGCTCATTTTGTTCTTGTTGACTGATGTTTCAATAATGTGAAACAGTATAAGCTCCTAATGGAACGTTGACTTCTTAAAGATTCAATATCCTGTGGGCTTCAAAAAGTAGTGAAACTTATTAAATAGAATTCTTTATGCTTGTCTTCTTGATTAAGAAGCACAGAATGTGCACATAGGTTAGTCACTAAAGTAGAAATCTCATAAACTAGGTTCTCAGAATTATTTTCTGAGAGGTATACTAAATCAGCTAACCCATCTTAAATTCATTATTCATATGGGATTTAAATGGTAAAATATAAGACAAAATACATCAATGCCATGGTTACTTAGATTTTCTAGTAAGAAATAATTCAAGCATTAACTTATAGGTGGTTGAATTGTTTTTCTTTAGGGAAGAGCTGAGAAAAAGAATGAGATATAAAGGAAATCTAATGCTTTTTACTTAAAAGCTAAGCATTTAATTTTATTTCCTACTATGATGTCCAGATATTATTTTCTCTTTTGCCTTCTATTTCTGTTTTTCTGTACCAGTAAGAGCAGATTTTTGACCATTTGGGCCATCAGCTCAAAAATTGTAGTTAATCAACTTGTGCTAATTTTACAACCTTCAAATTTAGAGTTGTCGGGGGTTTTTGTTTTTTTTAAATGGACATAGATTGAATTATTATAAGGCAAGGGACTATTGTTAATTTGCTTTATTTCTTTGAAAGATACATATAAAAGTATTCTTTTCAATTGGCCATATATATATATATATATATATATATATATATACATATATATATATATATATATATATATATATATATACAGCATAAAAGTGACTTGAAAGGAAAATTCAGAGCAGGTGTTACTCAATATTTCTTCTTTGAAAAAATGAAGGATTAGAATTTTAACAATAGAACCCTTCCCTTTTCAAATGATCTCTTCTCATTCTAAGTCTGAAAAGCAGAGGCATACTAAATAATTGGGCTTGCTGCTTCTATTAAGTTAGAATAATTGATTTCTGGGTAGGTATAATATTATTGTTGTTTTTATTATTATTAATATCAGAAAAGACAGAAGACTTTCCCTGCCCTTTCAACTAACAGATGGAAAGAGAGAGACAGACAGACAGAGATGGAGTGATCTGCAACTGTGTATTGTTAGGAGAATCATCCAGGGCTTTTGAATCCAAGTCTAGGTATCTTTCCTTTATCTCTTTCAGGAATGATGTGTATTTCTTTGAGTATAAAAACATATCAACATCATGTTAGGATGTAAGAACTATAGGTGGAGTCACCTCTGACCAGAGGAACAAGTTTATTATAAATAGTTATCTGACAGGAAAAAGGAAACAGGAAAGCAGGGCAAAGGAAATTGGTGGCTATTAAAGATTTAAAAAAAAAAAAAAAAGGGGGGGGGGGACACCAGATCTTTAAGGTGGATATATTTTATGTTTAAGGTGGATGTATTTATATTTAAGGCTGGAGGCAAGTGAGTTAAATGAGGCTACATCAGAGATGATAGGCTAATAAATAAAGCAGGTGAAGAGGCACATAATCAGGGACCACAGAGGACTTTGGTTTTGAAGGCTAGAGAACCAAGCCTTAGTTAAAAATAGAGTTAACATCCTTATATGGGGACATTAGTCTGGTAGGAACAGTATCTAGACAGCATCAGGTTAAAGGGTTCTTTCCCAAATCGGTCTCCATTGACTTAGAAACTTAAATCCTATCTGGTTTTCTTTTTCTTATAATATTTATAACTAAATCCATTTCACTTTAAAGTATTTTATAACTTAATATGATTTGTATCATTAGTGAAACAACTTTTGGTGAAAATAATGACTTGCATACATGCATCACTCAAAATGCTTTGGCTTTCTGAAATTTCTGACAAAATTCAACTCTTTGTCATCAACTTTCACTTAAACTATTTCACTAACACCATTTTAGAGATATATACAAATATACTCACAGGTCTTAAGATGCAAAATTTTAAGAATAAACACTCCTATAATATTGTCACATCATTTGGGGATCCATTTTATTGAAGCATAACTCAGGTAAGGCTAGATCTTTAAAATTATCTTATTGTTCCATGAAGTTCAACAGTATGGAAGAAAGTGCTTATTCTTACTCCCAGTGGCACTCATTTATCAACATTTAAGGGAGGAAGATAGAGTAGTATTTTGTTTGTGTTTATACCAAGTTGTTTTGCTGAGATTAGAAGCCTTGGAATTGGATGCTCAACCATTTAACTTAATCTACTGGATTGACCAAAATTACAGTGCCAACCAAGAATAAAGGCATACTATATCATTCCAGTCAAAATGCCATACTAGAGCTGTGCCTGATAATCCTACAAATAATCCTGGAGATGTGGGATTTATGTGACCAATGGCTAAATTTTAACTTAACATGCACATAAGTGTACATTCATGCATTGACACACATGTGCTCTCTTAGAATTGAAACAAATCGCGATGGAAGGTATGTTCAGAGAGATTTGTTTAAAATCTCTTCCTGATTAGATGTGTACTGTCCTCTTCATAGCTAGAGTAGAACCATGTTAATAACAAACCTGATTAATGTCATGTTTCACACGTAGCTGTGTTCCTTTACAAGTCAAAGCTGCAGATTACCTCTTTTTTGGAAACTAATAATCTCACAGTAACAACATATAAAAAGAAAGCAAATAGCCGCAAATCCTGTGACCCTGCCAAATGGGAATTTTTTCGTTTGTTTATATTTTTGTTCTGATTCTTATGTATGTATCTTTTATACACAGATGCAGTCATCACATTAGATGTAAATTTTTGGTTTTTTCCCTTGTTCTCTTACATCATATGTGTTTCCATACATTATTATTCATGGCTATTTTATTTACTTTTTAAAATATTTTATTTATTTATTTTTAGAGAGAGGGGGAGGGAGGGAGAAAGAGGAAGAAAAACATCAATATGTGAGAGATACATTGATCGGTGGCCTCTCACGCAGTCCCAAACTGGGGACCTGGCCTGCAACCTAGGCGTGTGCCCTGACTGGGAATCGAACTAGCAACATTTGGGTTTACAGACTAATGCCCAATCCATTGAGCCATACCAATCAGGGCCATGGTTATTATTTTAAAGAGCTGCATATTCTGCATTACATCATGCTGAGAGATCATTTATTATATGAGAGTTACTAAACTTGTGCCCAAACACCATTTTTAATTTTAAGGTTTTGCATGCTGTCCTGATAGAGACAACATTCTATTAATGGTGGCACATTTCAAGTAATAGAACATGTATGTTTTTATTTTTAAATAGCTTATGGCAAAAATTCATTTTCAGTTTAATGAAGTATATGTTTGTAAGTTTTGTCACCTGCCCTTTGATTGATACATGTGTAGGCTGAGAAGTTAAGTTTAAGTGTTTGCTTTTACTTCTGGTAGGTTTGTGTGTGTGTGTGCGTGTGTGTGTGTGTGTGTGTGTGTGTATCCGTGTGTTTCTTTTTAGAAGGGGAGGGTAATGTCTTCTGTTGGAATATGCACCCCCCTCTCTTTGATAAGGTTTGTGGTAAGGTGGGCCTCACTGTCCATTACCGTCATCTTCATAGCATCAAGCTCACAGCTCTTAGCTCCCATATGACGCGTGGAGGGTGGAGTGTATTGCAGTCATATTCACCTTTCATTTGTGTGTTTGATGTGGCATTTATATTAAGTAGGAGTAATTTTTTTTCTGATTTTTTTTTTCTTGTGTCACCAGTGCACCTATTCCATTCTTCCATCGCTGTGCTCCTGTGAACATTTCCTGCTATGCCAAGTTTGCAGAGGCCCTGATCACCTTTGTCAGTGACAATAGTGTCTTACACAGGCTGATTAGTGGAGTAATGACCAGCAAAGAAATTATATTGGGACTTTGCTTGTTATCACTAGGTAATTGTTTTTCTCATTATTAGCTATTGCGTAGTACTGCAGCAGAAGACTGTTTTGTCTTTTAAACAAAATATGAATACAACTGGGGATACTTGTAAAATGTTTCACTTCCCATAGCCAAAATAATTGTTTCAGATTATATATAGTTATAAATATATATATCTGAAACTCATTTCTTTTCTTTTTTTTCTCATTGGAGAAAACTGGTATGTTCCCAAACTTTGGTTACTAAGTCTATAATAACCTTTAACATTATAGCAAAGGCTTCTTTTAACAAATCAACACCCCTTTGTCTTTAGTTATGAATCTAATCTTTGACTTACTTGCTTATAAAAAGAGGCCACATATTTTTATGTATATTTCCATCAAAGAACATAGATTTCTGATTGATTAGTTTTGAAATATTTTTTCCCCTGGCAATAGTTTATAATATCATTGTATTGCTGGAAAAATTAGGAAATCTCCACTTGTTAGCCGTTGCGTTTTCTCATCATTAAGTAAGCAATATAATCAAATAAAACTGTTAGTTTCAAGATACAAACTCCCTGTATTATCCTGGAACTATATGTAGCATGTCAGAATTAATAGGACCTTTTAGTTGTGAGAACTATACTGGTAGGAACCAAATAACCACTTCATTATATAAGTAGAATGAGTACTATGTCAGTTAACAACAAACATGTCATTGAGAAGACTAGCTATATTTCCATCTTGCCATTAGAAAGTGTTTTCTTTTTGCTTAGGTAGTGCTTGACTCAATTGAAATAATGCTGTCCATATGAAAAGCTATTTCTGTGATATTTGAAATGCTTCCATCTGATTGGGTTTCTCTACATTTATTGCCAAAGTGAGTACCTTAATAATGTTACCTAGTCACAGATCCCAACTATTTAGTTGGCTTTGCAAATGGCCCAAAGAAGCTTGACTATTAGTCTAGTTTTACTAAACCAAATAAAAATTATTTGGTTTCTGAAATAGTTGAATACTAAGAAAAAAATCTAAACCTTAAAAATCGTGATACTGATGTTGTTAAGCTATTGGAATTCCATCTTTTTATTAGAATGGTTCTCTTGAGGCTTAATATCTTCGTCCATTTGTGAAGTGGGCCTTCATGAAGATGAACAAATTCTAATTTTAGAAATAAAGTTCCCAATAAAAGGGTTAAATGTTCTCACTTTATTTTTTGAGACATTTTACTCAAGACTGTAGAATGTTGGAATTTAGTTGAGGATGGGTAGGAGAGTTGGGTAAATAACTCAAACTAAGCTTTGCTACTTTTTGAAGAGTTTCTTATTCAGGGCCCCAATGCCAGTTGAGAAATGAGTTCAGAAAAATCTCGGCTTCATTAGGCTTTAAGATATTATTCCATAGGGTCAGACCATCTCTTGAAATTTCAGAGGAGAAACAAACAGAAAAAAATAAACTACCATCTAGTTTATTAACCAACCATCAGAAAAAAATGGTCCTGAGCTGCATAGATTCCTGAGGGGAGTGTAGCACCTAATTTAACTGATCTCTCTCTACATGTGATAATTTTTCTGGTCACCAACATGACACGTCATCCTCTACACTTTGTGTGTTGGCATGTGTGTTTGCATGTGAGTTCTGGTGCCTTCCTGTGGTGAATCCACAACAGTTCTGTGCTGTTTTTGAGTCACCATGTGCATTTGCATGTGTTCTTTTCTGTGTTTATAAACCCACAGTTAGGTGTCTTGGTTTCAAGTGGCACTAGTACCAAAGTTCAAGTGTAAAAGCAACCAGTTTCCTTTTTTACCTAAATTGGGGTCAGGAACTTGTCAGTAGCAAAAAATTATTTCCCCAAATTGAAAGAGTTTCTCTTTATATTTTCCAGTGTTTTCAAATAATATTCTACATGTTCTCTATTTATCTTCCCTGCAGTTTTATCCATGATTTTGATGGTGATAATCAGGTATATATCAAGAGTACTTGTGTGGATCGTAACAATTCTGGTCATACTGGGTTCACTTGGTAAGCTGCCTATGTCTTTGTTTTCCAGTAATTAGAATTCAGAATTAACAATAGCTTTTGTCACTCCCTTAGTTTGGAACTACTTTGATTATCTAAAAAAAAAAAAAAAAAAAAAAAAAATTCTGCTTGTGAATGAATTTAAACTAAAAAGACTGGTAAGTGGATTACATTGACATTAGGTCATTGTGAGATCACTAAATCAAATAAAATGGTGAGGCCATTGGCAAATGAAGATTTTTTTTAAGGGGGCTAATGGCTTTTTTGTCTCTATTAATACTGGGGGAAGTATCCAAAGGAAGGAACAATAATGGAGACTCTGTGTTGCTTCCAGCTCTTTAATATCATTTGGTTCTTCCATTGTTCCCTGTCCTGCAAGTGAAAAAATCCTTTCCTTTTATCCAGCATTAATTATCCAGATTAATTGCCCGAATCAGCAATTCTCAGGTGTTGAAGTTCTTTCTGTTTGAGAAGTATTCCTGGCAGAATAATTGTGTGTGTGCATGTATATTTAAAATTGTATTAATCATTTTTATATTGACATTCTATTATATTTTGTTTTACTGTTTGTAATGAAACTCTGGGAGTTCTGTGTTTATTGTCTATTTAAAAAAATAATAATTTTTCTCTTCCCAGTTTTAAATTTGATACCTACTCATGGTATCTAACCACTTCCATGATAGAAAATAGAAATATAAAAAATAAAATAGAACTTGTATTTTTACATGCTACATGCTCTCTTTAAATAAGTTTTTTTAACACCCTGGCTGGTGTGACTCAGTGGATTGAGCACCAGCCTGTGAACCCAAGGGTCAACCAGTTTGATTCCCAGTCAGGGCACATACCTAGATTGCAGGCCAGGTCTCCAGCAAGGTCCCCAGCTGGAGGCAGGTGAAAGGCAATCATACATTGATGCTTCTCTCCCTTTCTTCTTCCCTTCTTATCCCTCTCTCTAAAATAATGAATTTAAAAAATAAATTTTTAAAGATTTAAAAAATATATTTATTATTTCCAGAGAGAGATGATGAGAGAGAGACAGAGAGGGAGAGAAACATCAATGTATGGTTGCCTTTCACCTGCCTCTAGCCACGGACTTGACTGGAGACCTGGCTTGCAACCTGGTTATGTGCCCTGGCTTAGAATTGAACAAGCAACCATTGAGTTTGCAGGCCGGCACCTAATCTACTGTGCTAATAGCCAGGGCTAAATAAAAATTTATAAAACGAAAAAAGATTGTTTACTTTTGCCTTTCAAAATTTTATAATTATTTTTACACCCTCCTCTCAGTTCTCTGCTGTTAGCATTTGAAATCCAGACCTTTTTCCTGTGTATATGTGTATGTGTATGTGTGTGTTGTATCTATTTTATTCCATTTTTGAGGATATTGAATGTTTTTGAAATAATTTTCTTCTATCTTCAAGATTTCAAAATAGAAGTAGTTCCCTAGCTTTGGAATATTTTTCATAGACTTATGGTTTTTTGGGGGGGTTTGTTTACTCATCTTCAGCAAATGAAGAAAATTATGTTCTATATCTGCCAACAGGTATGGGTATAAACTTTCCCTTTGTCCCCATTTACTCTTTACTTGAGCGAAGATAAAGATGAGTTTGATTTGCAAAGAACTTAGCTCAGTTTCTTATTTCCCAGCCATTTATCTTGTCTACCTAAACACACACACACACACACACACACACACACACACACACACACCCCTCTCCACTCTGAGTCTTCCATTTCCTTACCATGGCCTACAAGGCCTTACCCTGTAATCTGGTCCTCAGCTACCTTGTACCCACATCCCTTATCTCTTTTGCCAGGCATGGTCCTACCTCAGCATCTTAGAATTTACCTCTTGTCTGGGACACTCTTTTCTTAGCTTCATCGATTTGTCTCTCAATGTTTTTGATTCTCTTGCTCCAGTTCATCTCATCAGTGAAGTCTTGCTTATCTACTTTATATAAAATTTTTATATAAAATTGCATGCTTTCTCAATGCCAGCACTTTCTATCCCTCCTACCAGATGACTTCCTTCTTAGACTTTCTGTGCTCTGTTTTTACTTGTTTCCCCTATTTTTTGTTTCCCTATTACTATGTAAGCTCCATAAGGGGTGATTGGTTTTGTTCACTCTGCCCAACACCTGAAACACAACATACGGGCTGACTGAATTGGTTTCCCACTGTCTTGACTCTAGTTCTCAGAGTCTCTGAACCAGTAATGGAGCTAGACATTTCCGACCCTAACATCCATCGCTATCAGAGATTTTGTCTTTCTTTTTACTGTTGGTGAGAACTGCTGTTTTGATCTTCATTTATTCATTGTACAAATGTTTCATCAGTTACCTGACTGTCAGTGCCCAGTGCCAGGTGGCTGTGATTAGCACTGCAGAGAAGATCTTTGCCTTCCTCAGCTTCATTGCTGCTTTCTAGGACTCTTATTTGCTCCCTACAGGCTCCCCAGCTTAAAGCCATGCTGAGGCTCTTTGTGGCCGGTGCCCTCTTGTGGGTATCTGTCTTTGCCGGATCTCCCTCAGCTTCAAAGTTAATAACAAACACAGTTGAAGGAAGTTGAGCGGGTGTACTGAAAGATTTGTGAGTGTCTACTGTGGAAGGGGATAGTGGAGGAATTGGAGCTCCCTTTATGTTGGCAAAAAAAATTTACAGCCTCATGCCTCCAGCCAAAAGCATTGTTATACTGAATTGGTTCCATAATGATGCCTAGGAAGGGTCCAGAAAATTGAGGATTTGCTACACATTTTTGTGCGCTAATTATGGCAAAAATGATTGTTTTCATCATCAGGTGGCACAGGCGTACTATGGTGGCTGTATGCAAAGCAAAGAAAGTCTCCCAAAGAAACGGTTATTCCTGAACAGCTTCAGATAGCTGAAGACAATCTCCGTGCCCTCCTCATCTATGCCATTGCAGCGACAGTGTTCACAGTGAGTATAGGTGCAAGCTAGGCTTTTATTTATAGATCGTCAAGGGAGCAGCAACTCACCTCTGGCTGTCCCCTGCCTAACCTTAATCTGCATTAGATAAAATCTCTGTCCCACAGAAGGCTTCCTTCATCAATGAGTGCTCTTGATGCACAGCCTCCTTTTTGAGAGAATTTTCACCTAGAATATTTACATCAGTATTTACCAGAAGAGCATATTTCTTATTGTCACAAGATAGCATAATCACTTTTTATAAAGCAACTCTTTTTACTGTAAAAAGACATGAAAAAGTAAGTCACCTCATGTCATTTTGTTTACTTGTAGGCTAATTTCCCATTTTTTCCTTTTGAAGTTCTAACATTATTTCAAAAGTGTAAGTGAGCTTCACTGCCTAGCCACAACACAGTAAAATTACTAATTAACATGTGGTTAAATCTGTATTCGTATCTTTGGCCCATCTCCTTCTCCTCACTGAACTGAAGGAAAAAAGACATTGTCCTCCACTTCTAGGTATAACCCCAGGTTTTTTATTGAGCATTGAAACAAGTTTAAAAAAGTCATCCTTAAACTATTGGTACCAAATGATATTTGTTTATTATTGTACAAATATATCGATGTATTAGTCATCTTTTAAGTGTAAGTGTCTATGCCCGATGCCAGCGCAGGAGGGTTGGGGGCTGGTAAGCAAAAGGTAAATCTGCCATGAGCCCTGTTCTTAACGAGTTTTTGGCTCAGTATGGGGGATGAGGTACAAATACCTCAGCGCTTTTGTGGTCACGGCATGTGGTCCTGTACCCTATTTTTCAAAGTGACAAGCATGGAGCTATTCAAATAAAGTAAGTGTTAACATCCCATCTGACAAACAACGCATTTTAATTCAGGATGAGTGGAGAAAGGAAAAGTAGAATTATTCTAGGATTTAATAATAAATTGAGAAATCCTTTGATTTAGTTTTAAAGGGCCTTTCCAATATATCAACTGAAAATGATTCAGTACTGCAAGAGGGATACATACAGACTGATAAAGTGTTATTGGGACTCAGAAAATGACACTCGCAGTTTAGAATGAAGGTGTTACGGTAACAATTTCCACCATGGCTAAGTTTTGGTGCTCACGGCTTCAAACGGTAACGGGAACCTTGCCCTCCACTTTCTCCCCACAGGTTATCCTGTTCCTGATAATGTTGTTTATGCGCAAAAGAGTTGCTCTCACCATCGCCCTGTTCCACGTGGCCGGCAAAGTCTTCATTCACTTGCCGTTGCTAGTCTTCCAGCCCTTCTGGACTTTCTTCGCTCTTGTCCTGTTTTGGGTCTACTGGATCATGACACTTCTTTTTCTTGGCACTAGTGGTAAGAAGACATGTTGCCTCTCTCTGTTAGGAATCTTAGTCACATTAAAATACTTCAAACATCAAAGAGGTACAATTCTTCAGATATTTGACACAGGCCTAATAGCCATCAAGTACTAGCAGCAGTTACGGCTCTTTGGTAACCCATGTTCTGATGATGATGTGTAGATCCTCCTTGCAAAGTGGGTGTAAGCCAGGTAAGGCCTGACATGCCTTTCTGGTTTTGAGGTCATCCTGGATTTGAAGGAAACTGTACTCACTCAGACATTTGGATCCATTCTAAGTTGAACTAATTAATGCAGTGCCACTTTGAGGTTGCCTCAAACCTCAGTTATAGCCAAAGGTCAGTTTATTTTCTTGGGAGTTACTTGTTTGGAAATTATCCGAACCTAGTGATATTTCAGTTCATAGACTATCGGATTTGCTTGTAGCCACACATAATATTAAAGGTTATACCTAAATGGAATTAATCGTGAGGAGTAACATAAGGCTAGTAAACGTGTATGTAATTTCTTAGGCCATTCAGCACACACTCACCAAATTAAATAGAATGTGAATTTCTATACTTTGTTAATAATTTAGGTGTGTAATTATAAGACAAGTAATGGCTCTGAAAAAAATTGGAAGCATTTGCAAATACATGCCTAAAGTAAATAACTGATAATGTGGTAAGAATTATATTCAATAGAACATGTTTTATAAGCTCTCTATCGTGGCTTTGGGGAGAACAAAATGCTAAATTGTATGATGTTTGACTTTATAGCTTTTCCAGGGATACTTATTTTTGTCCCTTAATGAAATGGCACTGTGATCATAAGTTTGTGTTTGGGGGAAGGGGACCTGTTGTTGGAAATTACATTAATCTCTTACATGTAATAGCCATGTTTTTGGTTTATATGCTGTATGTGATTCTTCTTTCCTTCCTTGATTTTCCCCAGGCAGTGCTGTTAAGAATGAGCAGGGCTTTGTGGAGTTCAAACTGTCTGGGCCTCTGCAGTACATGTGGTGGTACCATGCGGTGGGCCTGATTTGGATTAGTGAATTCATTCTAGCGTGTCAGCAGATGACTGTGGCAGGAGCGGTGGTCACGTACTATTTCACTAGGTGAGAATTTATCCTTCTCAGGAAACTTCAAACCATCTAGGTGATTGTGCCTGAAGGGAATGAAACTGAAGCTTGTCAGAGTGTAATTTCTTTAAGAAGTAATTGGAAGTAAATACAAAAAATGTTAAGAGTTGCTAATTCTGATAGGTAGGAAAATGGGAAGTTGTTATCTTATTCTTTACACTTTTCTAAAAGTTTCTCAGAAGTTCATCAGAACAGAAGGCCATTATATAACAAATTATATTTAGCAGAAGAATAAATCATATAGTAGTGCCGTATATATTTTTGCTTTATATAAAAGTCCTTTAAAGGAAAACAAGCCTTTTAAATTTTTTTTTGGATCAGAACAGTTGTGTGACCGCCTTTCCTGAATTCAGAGCTGAATATAAGCTGTAGGCCTTATCATTTTCTATTGTAATGAAGTGCCAGGTTCAGATTGAACATCTTTTTAAGTTCCATTTTCTTTTTTTAATTGTATTTTTTCCATCACCATGTATTCCCCTTAAGTATCGACTAATAAGAATTTTCAAAGCACACTTTTATTTAACTTAAAATATTAGAGCATAACAATCCCATGAAATTACTGTAGAGAAATAAAACATTAATTTTTTTATGGTACCTCGGTAGCATTTATATTTGTTGTACTTTATTACTTTGCCATTTTGTCCTAAAGCTGAATAAGAAGAGTGAACCATTTTTTCATCCTACGAGACTCAAACTATTTCTGGTTTCCATCCTGGTCTAGCCTTTGTTTTAATTGTTGTTTTGCTCATCTTTAAAAATAGGGATAAAAGGAATTTGCCATTTACACCCATTTTGGCATCAGTGAATCGCCTTATTCGTTACCACCTTGGAACTGTGGCCAAAGGATCCTTCATCATCACCTTAGTCAAAATCCCACGGATGATCCTTATGTACATTCATACTCAGCTGAAGGGAAAGGTAAGGGGACGATCTTTTTCTGGACTTTCCGTGGGCACACTCCAGACATCCCTTCCGCACATAGCAAAGCACCCCATGATGTTGTGTCCAAAGCTGGGAACGTTTTCTTCAAAGTCCTTTGTCTCTTGAACCCCACTCTTGTACTCCATATACTCTAGCTTCTCATCACTGGTTTCTAAAAGTGTCTTATGTTCTCTTCCTGTGTTGTCACACCTCTTCCTCCTTAGGACTTCTCCCCTGTCCTTGGCTGTGGAAATAACATGCATTTCTACATAGCAAGTGCCACCTCTTCCAAGAAATCATCCCTGATTCCTTCCATCTGCCAAATGATGCCTGTCTCTGTTTCCCACTCTCCTAGCACTAATATCTATGTCATATTCTGATGCTACTTTTTTTTTTTTTTTTTTTTTTATGGTCACTACCATTATTTTCCCTCCTCCTAGAATGTAAATTCCTTGCTGATCTTCTAATACCTCATTCTATCTTATGTGCAATAGGCACAACATAAGTTAAATTGATTAAAAATAGTTCAGCCGTTACATTTTAAGGGGAAAACAAGGTGAATGTGGAAGCATAGGTTATGATTTTTAAATTCTTAATTTTTCTAACATCTGGAGTATTCTTTATAATGGCTTCATTCTTTGGTATTGAAACATTATTTCAACGGTTCCTCTTTTCTAGGAAAATGCCTGTGCTCGGTGTGTGCTGAAATCCTGCATTTGCTGCCTTTGGTGTCTTGAAAAGTGCCTAAATTATTTAAATCAGGTAAAATATTTGAAAAATAAATCAAACATTCGTTTTCAAAGATATTCTAATCATTTCTTTTCCCAAGATAAAACAGTTGAGCTTCATTGAAAGTTGTTATGTTTTTCTCATGGTATTGTATATTGTGCCTTGATTGGCTCTCTCTATTTCAATCATGCTTATTTTTAAAAGTAATATACGTTCTTACCAAGGCTCATTATTAATTCATTGTGATACATTAATTAACATGGTTAGGGTTCATCTCTCGGGAAAGACATTTGTCTCTTTTGCCTTAATTCCCACCTTTTCATCTTTGATCTTTTCCTAAGAATTTGTTTACTCTAGCCAAGGTCCTTTAATGCTTTCTTTAAAAATAAATAAATAAAACTCCGAGTGAGCCAGAACAAATAGGTCTTTATGCCACACAGTGTCATTTGTCTGTGGACTGCCAGTGTGTTGCCTCTGTTTTATTTTATTTTATTTATTTACTTATTTATAAGAGAGTTTATTCATTATTTTAAAAGAGAAGAGCAGGGAAGGAGGGAGAAAGGGAGAGAAGCATCAATGTATGGTTGCCTTTCACTTGCCTCCAGCTTCGGACTTGGCTGGAGACATGGCTTGCAACCTGGTTATGTGCCCTGACTGGGAATCAAACCAGCGACCCTTGGGTTCGCAGGCCAGTGCCAATCCACTGAACCACACCAGCCATAGCAATTGCCTCTGCTTTAAAGAAAGGAGTGTTGATATGGAGATAGAGTAGGTCAGAGTCATTTTGCAACACAACATGAAATTCCTAATCCTAAACCGTGCTCCAGTGGCACACTGCATAGGAAATGCAGATGGCTTTGAGAAAGTACTTTAGATTTTTTAAATGATCCATTTTATTGTAATATTGACGGCTTAGGTGTTTGAGCTTTGCAAATAAACAGAGTGAAGTGTAAGCTGCTCTTTGTTTCTGTAGGTGCTTATCTAATGTGACCTGAAGGTAATTCTATACATCTAATCAAACGGGTAGAACTCACTTTAGGTAGAGAGATTGTTACAACCAGAATCTGTTTCTCTTGGGCATTGGATTTCCTCAGGCCTTTGGTTTGCTTCGGCACTGTTTAAAGATAGTACATTTAACGCTGGAGGGTACCTGCTCTCTGGCTGGTAAGCTCTTAAGATTATAAACCTTTTCTCTATATAGTATGAGTAGAAATTGATACTATACTAAACACACACATGTATATAGTCTATTCAGAAGGTATCCAACCATGTAATATGACAAATAGAGACATTTATTGAAGAAGATATAAAATACAAGAAAGACAGTACATAGGACAATGATGCCTCAGTCTTCTTCAAAGTAGGCACCTTGGGACCTTTCACAGTTCTCCCAATCACCCTGTCATATTTTTCTGAATCTCACTGATGGTCTGAAATCTCTTCCCTTTCAAAGGTGATTTTAGTCTTGGGAAAACCCAAAAGTCAGGGCACCAAAGCTGGGATGTAGGGGGCTGAGTCACCTGGTGATTTGATATTTCACCAAAACACTCTGCATCAGATATGATGCATTATCATGGTGATGCTGCCATTCACCAGTCGCTCATTGCTTCAGTCTTCTGAATAGTTTCTGCAGAGGAGTGTTCAAGCTTAATGCAAAATCTGATGCAGATTTGTTGCACTACTTGCTCAGTCATTTTGAATGCAACAACCACACAGTACACTTGCTCACTCAATGGCATCTACTGCCACCATTGACTAGTACAGTGAAGTCATCCTTGTTCACGCATGCACATTCCTGTCCACTGTCCTTGGCTGCCAGGTTACATTGATGTCACACAAACTGTTCTCATATTAATAATACCTGGACTTTTTCCAGACAAACTATATATAAATATATATATTTCACTTTCTCTCCACAACTCTGTGAGAAAGGCTCATTTCCTATGTTTGATAAGTGAAAATATTGAAACTGGCATCTCATAACAGATCACACAACCTACAGGTGGGGAAGCTTTCAAGCTGTTTTCCCAGATTTTGCCATGATATCACACTGTTTCTTGTATAAATATATGCACATTTTGTGCAATATAAGGAACACCAAACTAAATTACGGTTTATGAAAGAGTATATATAAACATCTCAAATTTTCACATATTGTATTATAAACTAAGACAAGTGATGGTTTTAAAGAATCTGTTTAGCTGTTTAGCTGGTAGCACAGTGGATAAGGTGCCGGCCTGCGAACCCAAAGGTCGCAGGTTCGACTCCCCAGCCAGGGCACATAACCAGGTTGCAAACCAGGTCTCCACAGGTCTGTGGCTGGAGGCAGGTGAAACACAACCATACATTGATGTCTCTCTCCCTCTCTGCCTCCCTCCCTTCCCCTCTTTCTAAAAATAAATAAATAAATAAAAAGAATCTGTTTAAATATTTGCAACATCAGTTTAATTCTGATGAACCCCTAAAATTCAAAAAATTACAACCAAACTGAATGAAATCGATGGTCTAAGTTTGACTTTGTGCCCCCACCATCCCTCACTCAAAATTAGAAAGGTTTCCCAGCCGGGGCACATAATGAGGTTGCAAGCCAGGTCTCTAGCCAGGTCCATAGCTGGAGGCAGGTGAAAGGCAACCATACATTGATATCTGTCTTCCTCTGCCTTTCTCCCTTCCCCTCTCTCTGAAAATAATAAATAAACTCTTTTTTAAAAAAGAAAAAAATTAGCCCTGGCTGGTAGCGCAGTGGATAAGGTGCCGGCCTGTGAACCCAAAGGTCGCAGGTTCGATTCCCCAGCCAGGGCACATAAGCAGGTTGCAAACCAGGTCTCCAGTCAGGTCTGTGGCTGGAGGCAGGTGAAACGCAACCATACATTGTCTCTCTCCCTCTCTGCCTCTCTCCCTTCCCCTCTTTCTAAAAATAATGAAATAAAATCTTTAAAAAAAAAAAAGAAAGAAAGAAAGAAAAAAATTAGAAAGGGATCATTTTAATTGCCTTTTCTCTTAATTTAATTTAGAATGATCCACACATATCCTGTTTCCCTTTTCCTATCATAACTGTCTAGCTTGCCCTTATTAAATGAGTTATTATATGAGATTTTAAATGTCAAAAGAATGTCTAGGCCCTTAAGTGAAGAAAGGAAACAAGCTGTGAAACTGGGGAAGCTGTGGTCAGGGACAGGTGGGCAAGCAGACCTGAGCTACCTACATGGTGACCTCTGTCCCAACATACTTCTTCCACATGGTCATGACTTTTTTACCATATCCTGTCACACAAAAATTCTACCAGTGATCAGTTGGGCTAATAGGCATCCTGTTAAAGAGATTCCTGGATGGTGTTCAACTTTTATTTTGCTCCAGGAGTTAATCAGTTTCAAGCCTGTGTCCTGCCTGGGCAGATGTTGGAGCGAAATGCCAATCAGTAATGCCTCTCTATGTGTTTTATCTTAAGATCAGGAAGGCTGTCTGAGAAGAAGGTGGATGGGCTCTGAAAATCTCAGCTAAGTAGTCTGAAGAAAGCTCAGAGAATAGATCCTAGGGAAAGCTACAAAGGACTCAGAATTTCTCAAGAATCTTAGTGTGAATCCTTTAAGGCTGGGAGATATAGAAGCAGAGAGAAATTGTATTGACTTGCTGTGACCTGTAGCACATTTTCTGAAGAGGTCATTGTGACCTTTGTGTATCACACGCAGCTCGTCAAACTCCCTTGGGAGAGGGAGAAAGCTTGTAAAGTACCCACTGGTGTTTTCAGTTAGGTTGAACCCAAAGGAGTTGCACAGATCTGTAGGAATATTGACCAGAAGGCTGTATTTCTGTGAACCTATCCTACCCCGGAACTGCGGAGTGAAGAAAAAAATCATTCCTGCCTCCTTCCATGTCTACAAATAAATGGGCTTCTGCTTTTCAAGTAAATGGAATGGGTGGGGCAGGGGCAGGAGGGAAGAAAGAAGCAACAGAAAAGGAATCGTCACAGTTCTCAAATAAACTGATGCTCTGGAAAATTACTGAGGGCAACAAAACCGTTTTCATAGTTTATATCGAAAGTGTTGGGCCTGCTCCTGGAGTCGGCCGGTCTGATGATAACAGGAGAGGTTGGAGGTGTGTGGGTCCTCTCCTGTCTCCTCTTTTAAGGAAAGTCAAGTTCAAAGTGCAAAGGGTTAAACAGCGTAATTAAGAGAGACTTGTCCATCCTTACTGAGGGGATGAGGTGTAAGACTTACGTAGTTGATTTAAATTGGTTGTCCAGTATCCCTGATTCTAGACATTATAATGCTTTTTACACCTCAGGAAGTATTTTGTGTGTGTGTGTGTGTGTGTGTGTGTAAACATGTATACACATATATTCATTTACTTATTTATGAATATATATATACACATTATATATATATATAATATGGTAGGATATTTTCCTCTGAAAGCCTGTTATTTACTAAAGTTGGCCCTCTATCTCTGCATGTCCCACATCCACAGTTTCCACATTTGTGTATTTAACCAACTGTAGGTGGAAAACATTGGGGAGGGGGTGTTAATGTTGCTGATGTGTACTATGTCATTGGGCCTGTGATAGTTGCATCTGTACTTACATGTACTGACTTTCTTGTCTATTATTTCCTAAATAATGCAGTGTAACAACTATTTACATAGCGTTTACTTTGTATTAGGTATTATAAGTAATCTAGAGATAATTTAGGTCTACAGGAGGATGTGCATATGCTATATGCAAATACGACATCATTTTATGTAAGGGGCATTCTGGAGCCAAACTCCTGCAGATACCAAAGGACAACTGTAGCTGGTTTGTTAGTCTCTTGATCATGTCTTAGAATAGGGGAAATTTTTTTGCTTTGTGGGCCAGATAGTCTCTCACAGTTCTACCTTTGTAGCATGAAAACAGCCATGTACAATAAGTAAACAAATGAGCTTGGCTGTGTTTCAATAAAACTTTATTGGCAAAGTAGACAGCTGGTGAGATTTGGCTAGAGGATCCCTGCATGGAATAAATTGCTAAGTTGATGGGTTGTTTGTTTTTTAGTGAGTACGTAAGTAACTGGTGAGAACTGGGAACTAGTTTTTGGGTTTTGTTTTTTTTAAAAGAAACTTATTTTTTTGAAAGATTTTATTTATTATTTTTCAGGGAGAGGGGAAGGGAGAAAGGCAGAGAGGGAGAGAAACGTCAATATATGATTGTCTTTCACCTGCCTCCAGCTACAGAGCTGGCTGGAGACCTGGCTTGCAACCTGGTTATGTTGCCCTGGCTGGGAATCGAACCAACAACCTTTGGGTTCACAGGTTGGCGCCTTATCTACTGTGCCACCAGCCAGGGCTAGTTTTGGTTTTTGAGAAGAGTTTAGATGAGCGCAGTTCTCCATGGATTATCAGCAGAGCTACTATTACACAAGATCAAAAGTATGGTTTGTTTTGATGTCATGGAAGCATTTTTGTAGAATATTTCAAGTGGAGCTTTGTAAAAAATGAAGAAATCTGGGCCACTGCAGACAGACAGTTAACTCTTTGGTGTCCACTCTTTTAACTGATAAGAAACACTAAAAGGGCAGTAGAAGAGACCAAGCAGCAAATGAATGCTAAGAAAAACTTAACAGTATAATTTCTTTGAAATACTGGATACATTAGCTTATGAGATAAAAAACCAGCAAACATACGACAGTAATCTATTCTGAAATAAATTACCCAAATTTATGTGATGGAATTTCACATATCAAAATCATTACTGTATTTCTCAAAGAGCACCATAATTTTCTATTGCTTTATTGCTAAGAAAGGTTTATGAACCTTAAGTGTAATCTACTCAGCACAGTACTCTTTCCTTGGCCCTGAAATGCTCTGCATTTTTAATCAATGGATTTAATTATATAATGGAAAATTAAATTTTTGATAAGTCAAACCTCATCTCCATACCAGGTTCCTAATACCCAATAAGCTTTCAGTTGGAACACTCATAAATTAAAGACTGTCTCTCCCTAGCTCAGTGCTGAAAACTTTTAGACACTACAGTGTAAAGTAAGCCCTTCATGTCCAGCAGGCTTCCAGCAACCTGAACATTTTGGCCCCACCAATAATTAAGTCAGCAGTAAACCAAAACTTCCTCAAGACCAAAACTTATAGTCACAAAATCCATATACCTTCCTAAGACTCGGACACATTTGATTTTATAGTACTTATTCACATTTCTTGGAAAATGCCAATACTATTCTAAAATGCCTTTTAAAAAAGGTGGGGAATCAATCTGTGACTAGGGGTCAAAGACAACATGGGGCAGCAGAAGCAGGTGTAATGGAATAAAATGGGTCATCTGGGACTCAGTACAACAAGGGACAGGTAGGCAACTCAATCTAACCTAAAAAAAGAGTGAAAGGGAGAAAAAGGGAATGGGAGAAAGAGGGAGGGAGAAGAAGGAGAAGAGAGAGATCTTAGCAATGTATTAGCTTTGATTACTGAAAAGTCCAGAAATCTGGTTAATTCCTAATGACACAAAATATTGTCACCAAGAGCAAGTACCTGCTTTCCCTCTGGTGGTAACCTCAACCTCAGTTTCCCACTATGGCCTCCTTCTGCACCTCTAGGTTCTTCCCCTTGTGTTGGCGAAACATACCCTCCCAGCTCATCATCCAGGAAAATGAGAATGCTGCTCTGTTAGGAGCACCTGTGGATGAGAAAGGGCACTTCCCCCAAACACCCTAGGGAATTTACTTTCACTGGCTCCGACTAGCTCGTATGCCAGTTTTCTTGTCCACCCCCACAGCTGAAGGTGGTGTCAAGGCCACTCAGACTCTGAAGACTAAGAGAAGGGCTTTTTTCTCAAATAAGAGTCCAGACCCTGCTCCCAGAATGGAAGGGTGTAAAATATTGGGCAACAGAAAGCTATCTGCCAGCTGTGGGAAGTATCAGCACAGGAGAAAGCACCAAGGTGGGTGTCCCAGATGAAGCCGCACAGCAGTTTGATGCCTGTGCACAGTATTTGTGCAGCTCCTGGAGCATCACTGCAGTGGTGATAATACATCCCCGAAATGCACAGCAATGCACCTAAGACATCTAAGAAAGGTTCAATTACGTTTGATTTACTATGACAGGGAAGAAGTTAATGGATATAGGAAAGGTTAGTATATACTTTAATAAACAGCAGGGTTTTATTTATTTATTTTCAATATTTTATTCATTATTTTTAGAGAGAAGAGCAGGGAGGGAGGAAGAAAGAGAGAAGCATCAATGTATGGTTGCCTTTCACCTGCCTCCAGCTATGGACCTGGCTGGAGACCTGGCTTGCAACCTGGTTCTGTGCCCTGACTGGGAATTGAACCAGCGACCTTTGGGTTTGCAGGCTAGTTCCTTATCCACTGAGCCACCAGCCAGGGGGTATCTTTTTTCTTCTTAACAGCAGTGTTTTTAAAGGACCAAAACTGAGCTGGCTGAATAGTTCTTTTTACCATGTCAGGTAATTTTTTTAAATAGCTCATAATTTCTTGTGCTTCACCTTAATCTCACCAAAACCATGGGTTTAATTGTGAAATTTTGTTACAATCTGTGCTTCATTATGCTTGGTTTACATCTCAACAAAGTAAACTTGCAGTTGTGGATGAAAATCTCATTTCTGCTTTTGTCCAGAATGCATACACAGCCACAGCTATCAACAGCACCAACTTCTGCACCTCAGCGAAGGACGCCTTTGTCATTCTCGTGGAGAATGCTTTGCGAGTGGCTGCCATCAACACAGTGGGGGATTTCATGTTATTCCTAGGCAAGGTAAGACCAAGCGTGTTAATCTGAGATATACAGTAAATTTGTGCATATACATATATGTATATATGTTCTTTAATGTCAGAAACATCTAGCCCACCAAAAAGCCGAAGGTGTTATAACTTAATCTGTTGCAAGCACATACAAAACCGTTAATAAATGCGAGGCACTTTTTTAAGTGATCGCCATGTATTGTGCTCATTTAATCCTCACGACACATTTGTAAAGGAAGGTCTGTTGTTACCTTCATTTTATAGATGGGGAAACTGAGGCGCAGGGTGGTTAAGTGTAACTTGCCTGTATTTCTTCTTACATATTTTGAACTGCAAAGAATCAAGTAACAGCCTGGGTAGTTGTTAGGGTCATTGCATGTACAGCTTGACTTCCTGGGTTTAAATCCTGCCTCTTTCACTGACTAGCTCTGTGACCCAAGGTAGGAAACCGTACCCCTCTGTACCTCAGCTTGTTTATTTATAAATTTAGGATAATAATAATGCCAGACACTTAGGGTTCTGGAGATTAAAGTGATTAATACATGTGGTATACCTGATATATTGCTTGTTATGTTGTAAGTTCTCAAAGAATGTTAGCTGTCATCATTGCTATACTGTATATACAAACCACTTTAAAATAGAGCTATTGAGTGAGACTTCAATGTCCTTTAAAATGTCTGAGAAGAGGTCATTTATACTGCTATTAAAATCTGCAAAATAGGGCACAGAGGGGAGTAAAAAGGGGATGGATGTAATACAACAGTAAAATTAAAATTTTTTAAAATCTGCAGAATAATAACATTATAATTGTATTTTATTGTATGTTATTTCAAACCATACAATATTTAGAAAACTTGAGTTAAGAAAAAGGCACCACCAACTGTAACCTAATAACTTGTCGGTGTTAATGTAGTCCCTCCATGTTTTTTTTGTAGGCTTATATTTCTTATGGTATAACAATCCCGGGATACTACCTGTCTGTTCTGCATTTTTCACATTGTATCATACACATTTCTCATATTGCTTCCTAATTACTCATTGTCATAATGGTCAGTATTTCACCAAATGCTATTTTTTAATATATTCTACTGATTATGCTGTTAACATTTGTCCCAGTTTTCCCCCTTTCCCCTCCTCCACCTGGTGCCCCCATTCCCTCCAGCAATAACCGCCTTTTCATGTCCATGGTTCATGCGTATAAGGTCTTTGGCTTCTCCATTTCCTATACTGTTCTTAGCATCCCCTTGTCTATTTTGTACCTACCAGCTTATATTTCTTAATCCTTGAACCCTTTTCCCCATTCTTTCCCTTCCCCCTCCCAACTGATAACCCTCCAGATCATCTCCATATCTGTGATTCTGTTCCTGTTCCACTTATTTACTTAATTTTTGTTTTTTTACATTCAATTGTTGATAGTTGTGAATTTATTGCCATTTTAATGTTCATAATTTTGATTTTCCTCTTTTTCTTATATTAGTCCCTTTAACTTTTTATATAATAAGGGCTTGGTGATGATGAATTCCTTTAGCTTTACCTTGTCTGGGAAGTACTTTATCTGCCCCTTGATTGTAAATGATAGCTTTGCTGGATAGAGTAATCTTAAATGTAGGTCTTTGCTTTTCATCACTTGGCGTGCTTCTTACCAGTCCCTTTAGTCTGCAAGTTTCTTTTGAGAGATCAGCTGATAGTCTTACAGGAACTTCTTTGTAGAACTCTCTTCTCTCTAGCTGCTTTTAAGATTCCCTCTTTATCTTTAACTTGGCATTTTCATTATGATGTTCCTTGGTGTGGTTCTTTTTGCATCCATCTTGTTTAAGACTCTCTGTACTTCCTGGATTTACATGTGTATTTCCTTCACCAAATTAGGGGAATTTTTTTTTTCAAATTAAAGATTTCCACTTTCTTGCTTTCTGTTCCCCTTCTATCACACTTATGATTTGGATATTGGTACTTGTGAAGATGTCCCACAGGCTCCTTAGCCTATCCTCATTTTTTTTTCTTTTGGATTCTTTCTTTTTCTTGCTCTTCTGATTCAATGTTTGTTTGCTTTCTCTTTTTTTAAATAAGATATATTTAATTTAATTTACTTATTTAAAATTTTATTTTATTGTTGTTGTATTATATTCATCCCATCCCCCCACCCTGCTTTTATTGCTTTCTTATGTTCCAAATCATTGATTTGATTCTGGGCTTCATCCCCTCTATTGTTGGTTTCTGTAAATTTTTCTTTATTTCATTTAGTATGACCTCCGTCTCTGACTGGATCTTTTTTATGCTGTTGAGGTCTTTAAGTTCCTTGAGCAACTTTATAATCAGCGTTTTGAACTCTGCACCTGATAAAGTGCTTATCTCCATTACATTTAGTTCTTTAATTTTGTTCTTTTATTTGGGCCATAAATCTCCTCATTTTGGCAGCTGCCTTACCTTTGTTTCTGTGTATCAGGTAGGCCTACTTTGGCTCCCTGCCTTAGTAGCGTGGCCTATTGTAGAAAAGTGTACCAGTAACTTGTATGGTGCAGAACCTTAGGTAATTGCCAGGGCCGGGCAACCCAGTCGCTGCTCTATGGCTCTGTGTGGGGGAGGACTCAAGAGGGGGCAATGCTACTGCCTGGCCTTTGTCCAAGAGGAAGTTCTCTCATGGTATTCACCCTGAGGCCAATGACTTCACTTTCTCCCCAGGTGTTGAAGCCAGTGGGAGTGAGTCTGTGTAAATTGTAAGTCTGTGGAGGGACCTTTTAGAGGAAACTCCTGAGGATCCCAGTCTCTTTTGCCACCCCTACCCCCACTGGTTTTTAGAGCCAGAAGTTACAGGGACGTGTCTTCCTGGTGCTCGTTTCTGGGCCTGGTAATCTGGTCTGGAGCTGAGGTCTCTTGCTCCCAAGGTGTCCCTTCCAATTTTTATCTACCACACAGGGGTTTGAGATTGCCTATTCCCCATTTTCATATGTCTCCGTGTGTCCGCCCCTCCTACCATCTGGATGGAAGTGGCTTCTTTTATTCCTTGGTTGTTGGAACTTTCGTACCGCTTGATTTTCTAATGATTCTGGGTGATTTTATTTTTTTTTTGGAGTCTAGTTATAATTTTTGCTGTGGTTGTGTAAGGAGGCGAGTCATGTTTATGCCTCCATCTTGACTGGAATCAAATGCGATTCTTAAATATTCACTTACTGTCCAGTGCTTAGGTTACTCCGGCCACTGTGCTTTTAAAATTGCTTTGAAAGAAAAAATATTTGGTGTAAAAATGAATTGATAGCACTGTGTCATATTAAGTTACTAAGCAATTATCATCTAAAAAGAATTCTAAAACTGTACATAGTTAATTTGAAAATTTATAATTAAACTTACATTAGGATTGTTGGATTTATTTTTGTTTTACATTAAGAGGGGTTTTTTATAGTAAGGACTGAAAAAGTTAATCCATGTTAAAGGCTGATGAGCACAGTGCCTGACATTTACTAACTTAGTGTTATTTATATGCTATAGGTTGATTTATATGCTTTATGACTAAGTCTGGAAGGCTTCACATTTTTTGTTTATTTTTTTACCTATTTATAATTTATCCCTCCTGCCAAGAAAGATATGAAGCAATTTTTTAAAAAGAGCAATAAAAATAAAAGGGAAATTAGAAGCCATATAGAAAAATAAATTATACTAAGGGAAAAAATTATATAAGTGGCAATATTTGATCATGATGGTGATTTTGGTAATCTCTGATTGAGACACTTGCTGGGCACTGGGTACTGAGGGAAGTGCTTTCTGGGAAGGGTTGTATTTGATCTCCCCGACAAGGTGACCTGTTATTATCTTCATTTTATTTATTTATTTATTCACCTATTATCTTCATTTTATAGCAGAGGAAACCAAAGTTTAGAGAGCTGTGTAGGTTGCCCAAATTTAGAGAACTAGCATATGGCACAACTGGAGTTCAAGCTCAGGTCTGTCTGCCTTCTACTTTATAATCACCATGTGCTATAATCACTATAGTTGCTTCAACTGACATTAACTTCACCTTTAGACCTTTTTCTTTTCAAGTCTTTTGATTTGGGAATCCTAATGATTAGTAAACCAGTGCTAAAAAATAATTTTAAATACAGAAAAGTACAGCATTAGTTATAACAATCATCAGTCTACTTCCTAACCATAGGGAAGTGGTTGAAAATGATAGTCAACAGTCTGTTATTCATGTAATAAATCATGTTTTTTATTAAGAGTTTATAATATGATAATACATAGTATACTATATAAGTGAAAATGCTGAGAAAAACTGCTCAACTATCACAATACTGTTTTTAAATGTGCATTTAAAAAGAATGAAACTAACCCCTTCCCCTATTTTACAATAAGAAGTTAAAGTCCTATATAATAAGTAGTATTCATTTTATAATGAAAAAATATATATAGATGATAAAAATAGTATATTTTAAAACTGTCTTTGAGGTTTTCAGCAGCCTTGTGACCTATCTGTCAAAAATTTTTCTTTAAAAGCCCTGGCTGGTGGCACAGTGGATAAGGTATCAGCCTGTGAACCCAAAGGTCGCTGGTTCGATTCCCAGCCAGGGCACATAACCAGGTTGCAAGCCAGGTCTCCAGCCAGGTCTTCACCTGGAGGCAGGTGAAAGACAACCATACATTGATATCTCTTTCCCCCTCTGCCTCTCTCCCTTCCCCTTCTCTGAAAAATAATAAATAAAATCTTTTCTTTTTTAATAAATAAATAAATAAAAGTAAAATAAGTTTATTTTTTTTCTCTAGGTTTATCATAATCTTTTTTTATTCATTCAACAAATATTTATAGTAATGTCCTTAGGGACAATTCTAGGTGTTGGTCATTTAGTAGTCAATAAAGAGAATTTAAAATCCAGTAGAAATAATTTTGCATCTCTTTTCTTTTCATATTATATTATGAACACTTTCTATTAAAATATTTTAAATATGGTTATACAGTTGTTTCATTATTGAACCAACTGTTGGGTATTTTTCACAGTTAAATTGTGTTGTTGTTTTTTACTAAAGTAAAATATGCTATAGTGAAACCTTTGTATACAAATCCTTGTCCATATCAATACTCATTTTCTGAGGCCAGAATCCTAGTAGAATTAATGAGTCAGACTACATAATAAAGTTATTGATATGCATCCCAAATTGCTTTCCAGAAAGATAAAAATTTGAATAACATACTTATAGTATTGTAAAAAAATTACTTAAAAATATGAAAGATAAACATTTTTAATCAAGAAATCCAAAAATGGAGAGAAATAAGAATGAAAAATCTTCTAAGTTTCCAACATACTAAAATAAATTCTGTAGTTTCCCTTTTTTAAGTATATTTCTGATCACAGAATACAGTAAACCTTTTTTGAAAAGAGCTTCCTTCATTGCAATTAAGTGGCTGCTAGTGTGCAGAAATAGTTTCTGATCAGGTGCTTCAATTAGGTAGACTGTTAGGAACATTCCATTGATACACCCAGTGGTTTGGGTGAAGCTTTAGGTGAATTTGCTGAGTGAAACTTGCCAATCCCAGAAGAGTAAATACTACATGATTGATTTCATTGAGATAACATTCATGAAGTGAAAACATGGAAGTGGAGAACAGATTTGTGGCTGCCCAATTAGAGGTGGGGTTGGGAGGAAGTAGGGGTAGCAATGAAAGGGGAAAGTGAAGGATCCTTGTGATAATGGAAATGTTCTGTATCTTGACCTTGTTGGTATCAGGTCCCTGACTGTGATTGCTCTACAGTTTCGCAAGATGTCCTTGAAGGAAACTGGGGAAAGGGTACATGGGATCCTTCTGTGTTATTTCTTACAACTGCGTGCAAATTCCCAATGATCTTAAATTTTACTTTAAGAACCTGAATTTTTAAAAAGGAATACAAAAGACAATGGCCTAGGTTCCATTTCTGTGGTGCCTTAATGGTTTCATGGAATGGTAAATTAGATTTGGGAGGGCCCTTGACTCCTCTGGGTTAGTGGCTTGTGACTTGTGATCACTGACTTACAGAGTTCTCAAAGGTAAAACTGAAGTCTAGTAGATATTGCAAATTTTCCCCGATAAAGCCATGCCAAAGGATCAAAATCTCAAGTTTCTTCACTTCTATGTGAAATTATTTTTACCTCAGTTTTATAATACTTTTCTAACAGTAATTATATGCTCTAGTGGGTAATTTATTTGACTTTGAATTAATAAAAAATGAGAATATGAATTATCACTTGTAAATACTGCTTTATTGGTAAACCACATCTTTCAAAACAGAGGTCCCATGGGGAAAGAGTAGCATAAATGCAAGATCTATGGTGGTGAAAATAAAGAAACTGCGACTGCCAGGCACAGTGTTAATGCTTTCAGTGCTTAGTTTAAGCTATGAGATGTATTTCATCTCTTTTAAAGGTGAAATATAAAAGGTTCAGAAGGGGTAGGTGAACTTACTTAGCCACACAACTAAGAAGTACTAACCCATATTCAAAGCAACATCTTTCTGATGTCAAAACTAGCATCTTTTCCTTCCTCCTCACATCCTACCCTGTGTATAAATATCTTCTATTGTATCACTAATAATTTATCCTCTAGAATGAAAGGGTCTGAACTTTTAGGATCATACATCTTAATGCAAAAAATATTGTGCACATTTTCCTAATATATTTACATTTATTTGTTAATTATATATATACACACACACACACACACATATGTGTGTGTGTGTGTGTGTGTGTGTGTGTGTGTGTATATATATAATCTTTACCAACACATGCATTACAAAAAGAAAATTTAAATATGTGTAAACTACAAGTAACAGTCCAGGTGATTCTCTTGAATACTACCTTGAGTATGTGTATCCTACCATGGAGATCACTGACTGGTATAGACCAGTATGTTTGTTTTGTAGGCTGTAGAGTGTATTAGAACCACCTGGACACTTTTAAAATGAATATTGCTGGGTTTAAATCCAACCAATCAGACTCTGTCGGGGCAAGGCCTGGGAATCTGCTTTGTTCAAACACTCCCCAGGTGACTTCTAGTCCCTCGAAGAGTTTGAGACCCCTATGTTGTCTGCTTGAATAAATATGTAACACCCATTCATTATATTTAGGCGTAATTATTACATTTCTTTGATTTTTTTGCCTAAATATTACTCATCTTGAAGTTGTTTCCTTTTTACTTTTATTGATCATTTTATAGTTGTTATTCTATTACAATTGTGCCGATTTTCGCTCTTTGCCCTCCTTTTCCCCTTCACTCCCTACCCCCACTCCCACAGTCAACTCCCACACTGTTGAAAATGCTCATACATGTTCTTTGTCTAGTCTCTTCCCCTTCTTTCCACCATTATTCTCCTCCCCACTCCCCTTGGTCACTGTCAGTCTGTTCCATGTTTCCATGCCTTTGGGTCTATTGTGTTTTTTAGCTTATTTGGTTTATTAGATTCCTCTTATAGGTGAGATCATATGGTATTTGTCTTTCACCAACTGGCTTATTTCCCTTGCATAATATTGAAGTTGTTTCTCACATAACAATATCTACCTTCCACCATAGCAGCTTTTCTTTCAACATCTAGGTTTTCTGAGCCACACCTTCTACCTATATTTAGTTTTAACATTCCAAATGTGGTTTAACTTTCAGTGGCATGGTGAGACCATAAAGAGCCTCAGTCTTTCCATCAGGTGGATATAAACAATCTGAATAAGAGTCTAAGAAATATTCTAAAATAGCAACTAAAAGAGTAGAAAAATGAATGTGTTTCATTATTAGTGGAAATCACCTCAGAAAAGGCACTAGCAGAGAAGAATCATAAGAGTTGGCCGCAAAAATGGTGTGTGTGTCGGGGGCGGGGTCTCCCGAATTGTGGACAGACCCAGATTTGCTCCCTAAAATCATCTGAGAAAAGGATCAATTTATAGCTTAATCAGTGTATCACCTGAGGCATTATAACTCCTGGTTAAGTTCAGGGCAAATGAGAGATGTTTGGTGTTGATAAATAGTAAAGAAAAGACTAAAGAAGGATTCGAGGGCTGACTGTCCTCAGCACGGGACAAGGAAAGGCTGATGTAGCTCTAGAGGATCTCTTTTCCTTTGTTACCTAAAGCTGGATGCTGTGCCAAGTAACGGGCTGGGCAGGAGTGCGTCTGGGATTCAGTATTACCTATTACTGCTTTGTACCAGTATCCGAGTATTTGCTGAGTTTTTACCTGGAAAGAGCACTGGAGTTGACATCATAGACCATTATCTGAATGGTATCTGCTCTTCTACTTGGTGACCTTGGACAGGTTGGCTGGTTAGCATGTTTCCCAGTCTGTAAAATGAGGATGGTAATGTTTGCCATAAACCATTCATAGGGTTGTTGAAAAACTGAAATAAAATGTCCCAAAGGAACCACAAAAAAATGTGAAGTGCTGCCTGTGAGGCAATGAAACATCAGAGTAGGTGGTTCTTGAAAATAATCAAATTAGTTATTTCTTTTATTCTTATGGATATTTTTGGCAACCCCTTGACAGATCTAAACGTCATGGCAAATTATTTTAAATTTGCCCCATGTTCTATTTGAAATAAAATATGAACTAAAGAAAAGGCTCTTAGAGATGTTTATCGCAGCATTATTTATATCCGAAGACAATGAGTCTCCAACTGTAGGAGAATGGTTAAATAAATTTTAAATCACCCATAAAATGAAATTATGTAGCTGAATAAGTATTTATGAAACATTAATAACGATACTATAAATATTAATGAAGAGCTTTTAATGATTTGTTTATACAATACTTTTTCATAAATGTAACCGTGCTTAGAAAAAAATGCATAGCAATACCCTGAAATGTCAGTAATTTGCTTTGGAGTGCTGAGAAAATGTGTTTTTTTTTTTTTTTAATATGTGTACACTTATCTTAAGAATTGCCACAGCTGCTAAATAAGAGAAACTTTAGGAAATGAGCATAGCATTTGGAAAACATAGCATTTGGGGAAAAAAACAATTTTTAATGACATCAGAGATTTAAACATTTTTATCATACGATTACACATGTATAACTATGTATATAGTATATAAGGGTTATACTTTGCAATTTGAGGCGGAATGGATTCCTGTGACCATCGTGTATAAGTAGTAAAGAGATCTTGAGTCTGCAGAAGGTGAAGAAGCAGCGGCTTTCTATAGTAGGCTATTAAATGTGGTCTTTGTTCTCTCTGCTTCAGGTGCTGATAGTCTGCAGCACAGGTTTGGCTGGGATTATGCTGCTCAACCACCAGCAAGATTACACAGTATGGGTACTGCCTCTGATCATCGTCTGCCTCTTTGCTTTCCTAGTGGCTCATTGCTTCCTGTCCATTTATGAAATGGTAGTGGATGTATTATTCTTGTGTTTTGCCATTGATACAAAATACAATGATGGGAGCCCTGGCAGAGAATTCTATATGGATAAAGTTCTGATGGTGAGTATTCCAAAGGTTCTCTCCTCCTTTAGGGATAGAATAGTAATAGTAATAGAATGAAACCTATAACACTATTCCATACTGCTGCCTCCTCTCTGCAGTTAGACGGATTTGAATGGACTTTTTAGATCTGGCTTTTAGCCCTTCAGTTAGAACCCCGGACCACTGATGTTCTAAGTGCACTTTCCTCAGTGCCACTCAAAGACAAAAAGTTTTTATTTCCCAGATTGTAGTTAGTACCTACCTTTGTTTCTTTACCCACCACCTTTCCAAGTATTATTGTTGTCAACCCCATTAAAACTCATTATCTTAAATATGCCAGGCCAAATAAAAGGTGTTTTGTAATGCATATAGATGAACAGACCTGTGGCTGATCAATTGTATTGCTTTATATTATTCCAGATCTGAACCTTGACATGGGTATTATATTCAGATTTTTTACAGTTATGTGGCCTCTGCAGTTTCCTTGCATTAGAACCTCAAACTTTTAAAAATTTAAAAACTGTATTAAAATGGTTTAAATACTATCATGATCGGTGTCATATGCTATAAAATTAAAGATATGTTTAAATAATAGTACATAACTATTAAGCTGTAAAATGTTCCTATCTTAAGAGTGGATAATATTGAAGTCTAAACATTAGACCTGACTTTTAGCCCTCTAATTAGACCCTTGGACCAATGATGTTGTAGTGTAAGAGTATAGGTTTAAATGAAATTTATTTATTTCAAATAAATGTGTGTGTGTGTTTTAAAGATTTTATTTATTATTTTTAGAGAGAGGGGCTGGTGTGCCTGAGTGGATTGGCGCCAGCCTACAAATCCAAAGGTCGCAGGTTCAATTCCCAGCCAGGGCACATAACCAGATTATAAGCCAGGTCTCTAGCCAGGTCCTTGGCTGGAGGCAGGTGAAAGGCAACCATACATTGATGCTTCTCTCCCTTTTTTTCCTCCCTCCCCACCCTTCTCTCTGAAAATAATGAATAAAATCTTTTTTAAAATAAAAATAAATAAATAAAGTAAATGTGTTAATAAATAAACTAGATTCTTTTTTTCCCAATTGCAAAAATACCAGATGAGTTAACCAACCTATTTGGTACTCACACACCAGCAACTTAATTTTGGATATTTTCGTAAAGTCTAAGTTATAATTCTAACTGATAATTTTCATCATGGAATTTGACCCATGATAATTGCATCTCTTATGATAAGACACTTAGGAGAAGGGTTTATTTTTGTTTTAAGCCACTAATTGAAAGCAGAGTATAAAAAATACAGTTTTTCTTGTTTTAGTTTTCTCTGTAAGAACCATGAGGACTTTTAATGAAGAAGTGCTCCGTGAACTCTTGACAACATAGAAATGTTTCCCTAGGGACATAAGCCCACCTTTAGTACTTCTGGCCACAGATTCTGGCTATTACTCTATCTTCCTGTTTAGTGGAGTAATTTCAAGTCCAGCTAAACTTTTTTGTTTTTTTAAGTAAACTTATTTATGGTTTGGTAAGAACAGTATTCTATACTCAGTAGTATCAATGTTCTCTTTTACCTTCTTGGGTTATTTTCAAAAGGAGGTTATGGAGTACAGTGTTCTTATTGTTCCATTTAACCATGATACAGAAAAAGTAAATCAACAAATAAAACTATTTTAAGTGTGGGAAAACAGTCTTTTTAAGTTAGGTATCTCCTCTTTGGGCTAGCACCAACATCACCTCTTCACATGATCCTAAGTGAGATTGCCGCAATGAACAGACGCAGAAAAGGTTCCGTATCAACAGACTGCAGTTCATTCCCACAAATTTAGCACCTCTCATGTCTGATCTAAACATTTTTTATTGCTCTGCTTTTAGGCCACCCATTTACCAATATTCAGTCAAATATGTGAATGTTCTTTAGAATTTCTCTGCCAAAGGAAACGTGAAAGGACCTAAGAATTTGTACCGCTTGGTCCCTATTTTGCAGGAGTTTGTGGAAAACAGTAGGAAAGCAATGAAAGAAGCCGGTAAGGGAGGCGTCGCGGATGCCAGAGAGCTCAAACCGATGGTAGGTGGAGATGAGGAGGTGGCCACCCTCCAAGAATTTCACTTTCACTTCCTCTCTCTCTCTGTCCTCACTGACTGCACTTCTTCCGGAGAAGCCTTTGTTGTCTGCATCACGCAGGACGTGCTGCTCTTTCTGTTTGTGTGTTTGCCCATCACTTGGGTGGCTGAATTGTTATCGCAACTGAGACCACCTGCTGTAAAAGTAAGCTGAAAGGAACTCGGCATTGTCACTGTGAAGAGTGGTCACCGCAGCATAGGGGACATTTTTGTCCCTGAGGTGAAATTGCTGTTTCTTCTTGTTTTTAACAGTCAGTGGTTAGTTTTTTGGACTGAACGTTTGGCTGCGCGCTTGTACTAGCAGTTTGATTTTTATCACTTGGAAGGTGATGATAGCAATTCCTTTCAACTTGCTAAAATCCATATTTCCTCATTTTTAAATTGGTTCGTTTACGTTCCTGTCTTTCCCCCTTGGCTGACTTTTGCTTATGTTGCCTGGATTGTACTTTCTTTGTTTCTTAAGCTATTTTTCAGTAGCGAACAAGTCTGTTTTCATCAACACCCACATTTCGCACTAAATAAGACAGCTTGGTCTTCTCCAACCTCAGCTGAATTGTGAGAAGGGTAAATTACCTCTGGTCAGTGACATTCCTACTTTTATTTGGAAAAAAACAAAAAACAAAACAAGAAAAGAAAAAACAGCTAATCAGTGTAGAAGAATCCTGAGATGCTTTTGTCATACCCCTGCCTACCAACAGATGTCTCTAGCATATATTCATCTAATTACTCCTTATTTTACAAATGTATTGTTCTTAAATGGCATGTTTATTTCAAAATATCATATAGATGCCTCTATCTTTACACAGTTCATTTTAAATACTGTACCTTCTAATTGCCTATAATGTCCAAAAGTGTGAGGTAAAAGACTTTTTCTTCTTTATACTTTAATAAATGATTTGATTCATCATTTTCCAACTTAAGAAATACGTAAAACAAGCCCATTTAAATAAGAGTGAAGGGTTCATTTAAGAGGAGTAGCGGAGGCCATCTATATATGTATATGGAAAAGATTGCATTGTTCCACCTAAATTAGACTCTGGTCACAATGTTTAGATAGATGCTCCTTCCCCTATAGACCCCTTCCAGCACTTACTTTGGTGAAGCTCTTAATAGCTTTGACAGTAATAAAGTAAAATATCAATGTTCAGATTCCCAAGGCACAGATCACTCTGATCATAAGTGAAAAGATACAGACAGTGGTTATATGGCTCTTAGTTTCAAGTGCACATGAGCCAGAATTGGATTGAACGGGCAAGGGGCACCAATCAGCAGTGCCCCCAGCCAGGTGTCCTGCCTCCTCCTGCTTCTCTCGGAACCCCTCTTACTTCATGCAGGCCAAGGTGGGAGGTCCAGCCAGCCCAATGGTGGCATGGAAAAGGAAGACTTTCTTACCGCTTTGTCCTAATTATTCAGGAACTAAGGTGCCAAGCCTGAGACTTAAAAAAGACATAGAAAATCTTAAAATGTAAACTATCCTTTCCGCCCTTTTCCATCTTTCCAAGGGGTTGAAGCTTCCACTAAATGAGAGTGTGGTAATGAGCATTTAAAGAAAGGGGGAAGTGTTTGGAGATTTAGGACTCACTAGTCTGAGCATGAATTGGCATGTACTTCTGTACCCTCAAGGCAAAGACAGATGGATTGTGGTAGACCAGAATGCAAGTATACCTTCTCTTACCTAAACCCCTAATTCAGAAGTAATAATACCAGGAGAATTGCCCGGGTCATGTGGCATTCTACCAGAAGCCAAAAAATTTAGGAAGATTTTTTCCCTGATACTGATTTCAGTTTTAATGTCCCTTAACTCAATGCATTAAAATCTTCATTCAGTTTTCACTTTTATTTTGCTGCTGTGGTTGTCCATCATTTCATTGCTTGCAGATCAAGGGCAAATCCCCAAATACATCCTCTATGTGCATTATTCTGGTGCTTGAGACACTGTGGCATTGGGTTCCTAAGAATAGTGTTTTGAGTGAGTGACTTTATAACTCCTCAGGAGAAAAGGGTGAAATTTTACTCACAAGGTAGTTAAATTTTTTAAGCACACGGGTACCTCTAAGTCTTATCTCTTTTCTGCAGTATGCATAGTAGGAGTTGACCCCCTACTGCCACCACCATTGTGTGTGTGTCTGTCAAGAATTATCTGAGAAATCTCCCCCCATAAAGTTTGGGAATTGGTAGAATTTAGTATTGCTTCTTTGCCTGGTTTAATTCACGTTATTCCCTTAGATGCAAGTTCTTCAAAGTGTGTCATAATCTAGTTTGCCGAATCAGTAGAAACACTGCTGTTTGAGTTCACTGTCTGTCCCCCTACTTAATGGGATATTTTAATTTAGAGTTTATTTTTAGCCTATAAAATAATGTTCAGGAAAATGAGGTTTTACATTTTCCTTTTGACAAGGGTATTATTGAACTGGATATAAATACTCCCAGTTCTCTTCTTGGACTTTTTTTTTTTTTTTTGAGAGCAAGAGAGCCATCCTACTAGTTAAGGAAATTTGGAAGGTTTGTGAAGTCTCTCTCTAAATCTTTGAAAATGATTTACAAAAATTTACCAAATGTTACACAGAAGTTTAAGAGAGAGATGTCTGGCCATGTGCTTGTACAGGAAAAAAATCTGCAGAGGAAAGGGAAAAAAAACCTGGGCACTATAGCAATATAGACCAGAGGTGTATTCTCTGCCTGTCTCTGAGATTATCCAGACTAGCAAGGTGATTGCCAACTTTCATATGAACTTCAACCCCTGGCACACAGTCCCCGCGGAGAAGGGTTCTCAGTTCATTTTGCTTTGTTGCTGTATGTGGCCATCTAGACCATCTATGCATTTGTAACATCGTTCATGATCTCCTTCTAATGGCAATTGTCTAAGATGATACTCTGTATGACTTTGTTTTCTAGGCTTCGGGAGCAAGTTCTGCTTGAACCTAGCTGACCGTATGGAACCCACTGACATTCCAAAACAATATATACACATAACTATGTATTTGTGTGTGTGGGTGTGTGTATATATGTATATGTATGTGTGTATATATATGTGTATGTATATACACACACACACATAATCAGCCAAAATCAGAGAAAAGGAACAGGGATTTAATACCTTTTTTATGCTTATTTTTGTCAAACATGTTACTCCTTTCATACGGGTGGCTTTTACAAGGCAACTGCCGTCATTTAACGTTTTCAATTGTAATTGTCTTAATGGAAATGGTAAGATTCATATCTGATTAACATTTTTAATAACTTAGAGGAGATTTTAACTTTAGTTATTTAAATTAGCGTACCGAATTCTCTGTCTCAAGTTTATTCAGGGGTGATTTCCCTGATGTGTACATAAAATCAAGATCTTATTTCACTGATGCATAAGTCCTAGTGGGACAGCACTAGGCATACGCGCTCAGAGAAATAAGAAACTGCTCTAAACAGTTTTCCCCAAACAAAGAAGCCATGTCATCTTCTTTTTAAAAACACACAAGTGGGCCCAATACGGGAGGTTTTCATAATCGCTCATGCATTTGTCAGCCAACATTAAAAAGGAATCAACTCCTCAGGTATTTGTAGTTTACCCTAATGCTTCTATAAGAAAGTAGGTAAAACAGAAAAGGGTAGATAATCTTTCTTATGCAAACTTCTTTCTTATGGTTTGTCTTTCATTTTCAACGTTAGTAGCATCTTTCACACATTTTGTGCCTGATTTGAAAGGAAGCTGGAGCACCCAATGAGTACAGCCTTTAAATTTCTGCAGATTAAATAATGCTGGGTGGGATAAAGAAGGGAGAGAAATGGAACTCCGAGTGTTGAAAAGTCCAGTTCTGGGCTTCTGCTCCAGAGGGAAGTGAGTGGTTTAGGGCTAAATAGCCATTTTATTCAAATGCTTGCTACAGAATCTGAAAACACACTGGCAGGTGCTCCTCTCCTTGACAGTTCATGAAGCATCCAGAATTCAACAATGTTTAACTGAAGAATTGGTTAATGTTCTGATTCTCAAGTGTGGAACTTTTTGTTTGTTTGTTTGGGGCTGGGTTATAGGTGATTTTACTTTTTTATTATTCCTGAAGCTTACCAGATATGAATGGCTAATATTCCATTGTTCTGCTTATTGTAATGGTGAATGCTTTAAGAAGAAAAGTGTAATTTGCTAAGAATAATTCATGATCTGTTTATGCGATAACTCCTTTTTGTTACAATTTTTTTAAAAAAGGCTATTTTTGTTAATGTAAAGTAAATATTTCAGAGCAAATTTTTTAAACTTATTGCACTAAATACAGGCTCTGTACAAAAAAAGAAAAAAGAAAAAAAAAAGGCCTCAGCATTTTCATTCCATGGAAGGAGAATCTTTTGAAAGAAAGCATTGCTTCCTACCAGAATTAGTGAATTAGACCGGTGTTATGGAATTGGTGTTATGGAAATGCATACAATTAACGTCAGTAGGGCTTACTGAACAGCTGTTTGCTAATGTGCTTCCTTTCAAAGGGTTGGACCTTTAAATTGCTGCAAGAGGTAAATTGTATTTTTTTTTTGAAGTATTCGTGTTCTTTAGCTAGACTAAAATTTGGTAAATGCCTTGGTTTCTTTTCAAAGCTCATGTAATATTTCTGACTTTCAGAATATTTGCAATAAGAGTCTGATTTTTTTTTTTTTTTTTAAGAAAACACATAGTTAAGAGCTCATGTCTTGGCAAAACCTGGGAAACCAACATTGTGACAGTAGCTATTTTGCAACAGTAATTCTCCAGAAGTTAACATCATAACACTGACCAACTGTATCATTATATTCTTTTATATTAGTTGAAAGAAATAAATATAATTATGTAACTAACAATTATCCAAATAGGTGAGAGAGCAAATCATCTAAGAAAAATTCAGAATACCTTCTGTTGTATGGCCACACAGATTTTGGACATTAAGAAACATTGGGAACTAAATTTAGGATTGGCAAAAATCTGGAAGATGGGTATCAAAACAGAAGACATTCCAGGAGCTAGCTATCTTAGGAGGTGTCCCTCCAAAGTGACCTGATGGAAGTCTTGAATTTGGAAATTAGGTTCTACTCACGTGTACAATCCAACATCATGGACTCTTGCTGCTCCGTGTTCCATGTGCTCGCAATCTCAACTATTTGGAAACCACCAGGAATGCTTTCTAATGATCATTTGCAACTAGAACTGTAATCAGAAAGAAATTTTGTATTTTTGTATAACTTGATTGTGTTGATTTTATATAACAGGTCCTGTTTTACAAATAAATTTTGTTTTACTAACATTGTGTTTAGAAACTATGATCTATGTGTAACCATGTCACTGGAGTTCCAAATTAATTGGCAGGCTGATTCCCCTACGTAAATTTGTGTGCCATATAGGTAGATATATGCAAATATGCATACCTTACACAGGCACACACCAAGAGATACTTGATTTATATATCACCCTCCTATGAGCTTCTTTCTGATTCATTTAATAAAGCCTCACAGAGGCCTTTTTTTTAAAGCTATATTTAAATATTTTGAGGTTCTGTTTGGCTATTCATGCTGCCTCTCATCCATTGCAAGTCACCCCTCAGCTAGCGATGGGTTGGCTGCTTTCTTGCTGTTCACCCATTGCCTTCATCTTCTGCCCAAGTGAGAATAGATGGAAAACAAAAATTATCTGTGAAATGGGGCTGCCTGCATAATTTTATAAACCATTGACTCTGTGTTGTGGTTTTCTTGTGTTTTTCTGTGGTGGATCTTCAAAATTGCATTCAGGACTCTTATCTTAATGTCCTCTACTATAAATTATGATCATATAATAATATGACCACCGTATTATTATGGTTTCTGCCATCAGATAATTAAGGCTCTAGTGCATGATTTGAAGTTTCTAGACTTCTGCCTCAAGAGAAAGCTCTGCTGTAATATAATATGGGAGGAAAAAGGTTACATTTCTGTATAAATTTAAGAGATCCGTCTTTTATGGGAAGCTTACCAGTGCTTCCAGTAAACATTAGGAATTTAGGGCATTGAAATTATATAATCCTTGCATGGATGAGCAGAGCTCAGAGCACGCTGTTGCTTTAAACCATTTAATGCAATGCTTAATATTTAGGATGAAAGCTTTTATCCTATCCTATAGCATCATTAAGTCCTAAGTTATTGCAGTTTAAGTGGCTTCGCTGTGCGCTGGTCTCAATCTTTTTCCCTAACAGTTAAGGAAGAGGCAATCACTAAGTCTATTCAAAAATTATGCTGGAAATACGTTCTTCCTTTGTAGAGATGCTTTTGTACTCTTGCTTTTTTTTAAGTGGCCAATTTCCAATACCACTGGCCTTGGCATCTGCCAAGGGCTCCCTTGTCTTCCCAGGGCAGTTACAGGAATAGTGAGGAAGTGGCCCCTTCCTTCATCCTGGTCCTGAGCTGCTTTAAACCAGAGTAATATGTCTCCCACCCCCTTCCTCAAAAACATCGAAGGGAACTGCAGGCACCAAATACTTGGGAGGCCATATCCTTGCCCATGAGGCTTCAACCATTTCCAAGATGCACCACTACCAGCTAATGAAGGCCATTTCAGGAGGTACCCTTCCCCCATCTGCAGAGTAGAATTCTGGGATCAGTTCCAAAACCAGAGCTGCCGATTATGGTAACCTAAACATTATTTCATTTTTGGTCATTAACCTTCTCATTTGAAGTTTTGGAGTTTCCAAGTAGCCTTAACATAGCCTCTGAGAAGTTATCTTCCGAGAGGTCTTTTCAGCTTTTGTCTTCCCATAAGTAAGTCCTCTACCACCTTTTTAATGTAACTTAAAAACATCCGGAGTCTGGAGGCTTATCAATGTATCTATCGCGGTTAATTTCTGTACTGTGTTCATATATCCCATCTGACAGACAAGGGTGCACTGTAATGGCTCTCCTGGAGTTAAGATGCAGTCGTTGAATACCTATTGGAAAATCGTGGGTTCGTAAGTAAATGCTTAAGGCAGAGGTTTGTGTATCATATATTCACAGCACAGGATGCTTTTTGCTTTAAATGCACATTCATGTACCTTGTGTACTAATGATGCATGTCAGCCCCTTTGAAAAGTGGGCACCATTGAGATACGGTGGCGGCTTTTGGAATTAGCTCCTGTTTGCATAGTAGCATAGAGCTCACCTTTTGAAAAAGCAGTCCGGACCGTGGCCAGAGCCCGTCTAAAGCTAACAAACTTAGAAACGACATGAAAAGCAAAACCTGTTGTAGGCACATAGAAATTTAAAATAGCCTACTTTCTCCCATTCAAATTTCATAAATTTGAGCCAAATTTTTATGCTCCAAGAGGAAAAGTTTAATCCGAGATTTAAACCTTTGCAAGTGTCTTTTTTTATGAAAAGCTTTAAAGTTTTTACACTGGAGAATTTCTGTGGACAACCTTTCTTTGCTACAGAAATACTATAGTACTCTTCCTCCTCGATTTTTATGTGTGTGAAGTGCTCCTCCTATTTCAGTATTCCATGACAGTGGTCACTTTTGTAACATACATGGACAGGATTTAAGTGTGGTATTTTACAAAGGAATTCATTCGTAAAATTGTGGAAAATAAAAGAAATTGTTAGGGACCCAAATATTAGGCTGTTTGATGCAATCTTACAACTTAAATGATTCCCTGAGGAATAAACTAGGGAGTTCAGAACAGTAAAGTTTTCAGGTTACTCATATAGTCTAGTCAGGATCTAGCTGAACATGAAAACCTTGTAATTCCCGAATGTTTCAGAAATGTTTTCACTTTTACTTGCTGAAACCTGAATTTAACATTTGATATTAAAAAAACAGCTTCTTAATCAAAGGGACATGGGCCTCTTTGAGACACTTGGGAAAGCAATCGCCTGTCTCTCCAATCAATGCACATAGCCCATCTAGGAATATTCAAAATGCTAATAATTTCAGAGCTCTCTTAGTACCAGCTCCCCCCACCCCTACCCCCTCAGGGCCTGATGAGCACAAGTTGAAGGCATTTCTAAAGTTGGTTTGGTGATGTGCTTTGAAATAAGGTAGTGATTAAGCCTCCACCGAAGATATTTTTAAGATGGTACTTACCACCGTCTGACCTGGAGTCATTTTTATAACTAGAAGACTTTGATTGAGTGCTAGTGTTGGAAATAGAAATCACGCTAACCTGAATGAATAACAAGATTGTCAACACTGAATCTTCAAGACAGGAAGATTTCTTTCCTTGGAGGTATGAGATGTATGTGTGTGGTGGATGGAGGTGGTTGTTTGGTAAGGTACCAAATTATGTGCAGTGGGCAAGAAAATCCAAGAAGAAACAAATGGGAAATGCTTGTAATTTTCCATCTACCAGAAAACTTCATGGTTTTAAACTGTAGTCAGATATGAAATGTGGCATAGTGTTACTGTCTAAAAATAGATCAGTCAGCATGACTGAGAGCAGTGAAAGATGATCAATTAGAAAGTCAGTGTAGTTTAGTAGTTGATAACAGGAAAGAAGTTTTAGGGGAAAGTTGGAAGACCAGATGGTGGAGGTGGAAATTTAAAAGAAGTTGTGTTTCTCTCCATGTAAATCAAGGAGGCGCTCCTATTTTGAGTGTTCAGTGAGCAGTAGAGCAGCCTTGGACTACAGCCAACCGGACTGTGCCTGCACTCCTCGCCCCCACCCCTCTTCTTTCTGTGGGGAGCATGTGGGTTTCTTCCCATCTGTACCTCACTATTAGGAAAGAGTCCTGCATCGACTGGGAGAACACTCAGAACTTCCAGATCCTTAAAGAAGTTGGAAGTTCTTTTAAGATTAGGTCATTATGGTCAGACATCAAACCATTACTGATATTTTTAAGCTCAAGAAAGTAGAGGAAGCCCTGGCTGGTGGCTCAGTGGATTGGCGTTGGCCTTCAAAGCTAAAGGTCACTGGTTCGATTCCCCAGCCAGGCAACATAACCAGGTTGCAAGCCAGGTCTCCAGCCAGGTCCTTAGCTGGAGGCAGGTGGAAAGCAATCATACATTGAAACTTCTCTCCCTTTCTTCCTCCCTCCCTACCCTTTTCTCAGAATGAAATTCTTTTAAAAAAAGAAAGAAAGAAAGTAGTAGAAATCCCATTACTGGCTGGTAAAGAAAGGAGAAATGTCAGCTCCCTACCCCTTCGCCCACCTCCAGATGAGCGTTAATAAACAGTCCACAATAGCAAATGAAGAGACTACAAGCAGGAATTCCCATATTGGGTGGGAAAGGGCCCAATTCCAGGGTAAGGCCTACATATGACATGGCCTTTTGTCATAGAAGTGCATGATTTAAAACAGAACAATGTTCCTCTGACCTTTGCATATGAATCTGATCCACCTATCCCACCAGTTGGGAAATTCATTTGCGATAGTTTGTTTTTGTTTTTGTTTTTTTGAAGAATAGGTGTTAGTCATTCCAGGGAAGTAAAAGGGAGCCTTAAAAACAGATAGGTATGAATGGGCACAGGTCGGGAGTGAAAATTACTGCCAGCATCCTGCAGACCATTCTGCCTGCCATGAGAATGAGATAAAAATAAGTCAACTCTGAGAGCTGATGATTTGAGCAAGAGACCGGATTCCAGTAGTCTGTGCTCAGAACTTTAGGGCCCCAGTTATTTTTGCTAGTTTCAATTTTCAGAGACATCACATGGGGAAAGTTACCTTCTGCTATATTACTTTAGTTGGGGTTTTCTGCTTTCTTCCTTCCTATAAATGGGTGCTGGGAGCTCCATAATGAGAATAAGTTTCGATTATACTATCTCAAAATATTCTGGACCACTGAGTGCCCTTCGAATTGGCCCCGTAGCCAGTGAAGTCAGTTCAGTGGGTTGTCAGCTGATTTAATTATAGGAGTAAAAACTTGGCACCTCACAAACCAAAAGTGGGGCTGAAAAGTGTGGAAGGCACCTCACAAAACAATGGGAGCTCTGGAAAAACAACCAAAGACAAAAGTATACCTTCTGAAGACCAAAGGCCCAACTTGACATGTTTGCTGGCCTAGCACCCCTGAGCTCCTGGCATTCAGAATAAAGCTCCTAGAGAAAGGCAGCTGGGTTTTAAAGACCAGTCCGTGCAGTAGGGACCTCTCAGGCCTTTAGATTCAGTGTCAGGCCCGGCCCAGCATATGGGGTGATGTGAACAGAAAACATCTGTGGGTCTCAACTTCTCACTGCTGGGCCATCCAGCCTGAGAAGTGTGTTGTGGTGCCACCTATTTCTCAATCTGACACAGTTTGGTCTTTTTACTTCCTCATGTGCATTCTATTTCTTCGGGTTAAAATGAATTTCCTATTATGTCCTGTCTTTGTCCATTACGAACTGTAGGATCACTGTTAAGCTTCCATGAATTCTATAGTTCGAGGCCTCTTACCTTAGCTGTACTTTGAATTTTTCCGTATTGTCTCACGACACTGTATTCAGGTGGGGAAACAAACAAGTAGGTGCTTGAACATGCCCCACGGACACGGTCGTAGCCCTCGTATTTGTGATTTGTTGTTTTTGACGCAGTGCACCCTTTACAAACGGAGGATGATGTCCTCGGAGGACTTTGAAAATATGTACATTGAACAATTAACTTTCTGGAGTTATCAAATCTTGCTGGGAAATTAGCTTCCAAGAGCGCTGAGTCGGATGGAATCCCATCCGGCTTCAGAGTGCAATGAGCCTATAGGAAGTGGAGCTTTGAAATGTTTTCCTTGTGCAGAAATATGAACTAGGAAAAAAAAAAAGTGCTGGTCTAATGCTAAGGGTTCTCTGTGTACTGACTCAGTTGCCAGAATTATAATGAAAACTGTATTTTAGTCTAACAAATGTATAGAATTTTTTATGTAATAAATAAAATTTTATAGGAAAGAATGTCATTGTCCTGTGTTGTAACGTTTTCCTATGCCCCGGGTGGTGATTAATAGTGTAGGGGAGGAGCCCTGGCTGGTAGCACAGTGGATAAGGTGCCGGCCTGCGAACCCAAAGGTCGAAGGTTCGATTCCCCAGCCAGGGCACATAACGAGGTTGCAAACCAGGTCTCCAGTCAGGTCTGTGGCTGCAGATAGGTGAAAAACAACCATACACTGATGTCTCTCTCCCTCTCTGCCTCTCTCCCTTCCCCTCCTTCTAAAAATAATTAAAAATAAAATCTTAAAAAAATAAAATAGTGTAGGGGAGGAAAAGAATTTTCCATCTACCCTTCTGAGCTTTTAGTTGAAACCTCTGTAATCAAAGACAGATAAATGGGAGAAAAAAGTACAAATTTACTAACATGTCTATCATGGTTACATGGAGAGATACTCAGAAAGAAATGAGTAACTCCCAGAGGTAGCTTAGCATTCCAGTTTAAATACCATCTTAATAAGGAAAGGGGAGACAATACGGTTTTTAGGAAAGATGAAGGACCTGTAGGGAGAACAGATGACAGCTTTCGAGAAAGTTTGTCCCTGTGTGGTGTCAACTTCTGGTGTCCTCTGCTGTGATAAGAGCCCAACTTCCCTGGTGGATGAAACGTCCAAGAAGGATACTGAGGACAATTTAATTCCTTTTGGAGGATCTGTCTTTAGGCAGATAAGGAAAGTTCAGAGACAACCTCTCCCAGCATTTGCTGTGTTTCCAGTGCCTCCAGCACAAAATAAACACTATACCAAAGCAGCAGTTTCTTGAGGTGGCGTGTCCCAAACTGCTACAGTCATTTTTTGGGGGGTGACGTATTCTGTTACTCTTCAACAGAAAGTAATGGTGAATAGCATCTTGGCTTCAAATTTTGTTAGTATGCGGCAAGGGTACCCTGGAACGTCCCAGCTATTCCTTTCTAAGCATGGCCTAGAGACCTTGAAGTATGAAATATCGATGGGTTAAAAACGACGTTCTGAAGTACCAAGTTCATCCACTGGCCATCCAGGCCCCCTAGCTGGAGTCAGTCGTCCGGGGAAGGCTAAGGTTACAGCTGAATTCAATCACCAGAGTAAAAAAAGCCTGTTAGATAAGGTTTGCCTCATGCCTGGTGCCCGGCACATAAATCGAAGCTTACATCCACGATGAATTAGTGCGTTTGTGAAATTTGGGCCATAATATAGGCAGTAACTGTGCTTCATTAAATTATAGAAAACTCAAGTTTGTTTCATGTATTTTCAACGATACTGGGCGCTGAGGAAGGGGTGCTGTGAAGTGAAAGACCGTAGGCAAAACCCATAAACCTCTCCTGAGCTGTATTGTAATTTGGGGTTTTTCTTGAGAGGTTGCATGCAGAGCTTTTTATTACCAAATGTGAGTAATGCCCAGCTTATGGCCCTGGTTGTTGATCTATACCATCTTGCCAAAGGAACTTGTTATTGAACATTTATTTATGAGATGCCCTCAAGCAAACACTAGACGTGTCTGAGATACTGAAAAACCTGAACTAGCCTGGACTCTGAACTCTTCTGGGGGGTGATTCTGATGCAGATATTTACCATTCCAAGTTATATAGACCACGTAGTGATGAAAGAGCTAGTTGAAAAGCCTCACATCTCCTGGAGGTACCCAGAAATGTTCTGTCTTTTTGGCTATTTGATCTCAAGTTTCAGAAAATAAAGAAAAGTCTAGAGGATTTCTTTTACGAAGCATACTGTTTGTGCTCTCCACGTTTACATGCAATTAGGACTGAAATTTGAGCTTCTTCAAATTGCTACATAGCTTCAACCTCTTACGGGTGTTGAAAGGTGTAGAAAGACCCCCAGCCCTGGCTGATGGCTCAGTGGATAAGGTGCCAGCATGCGAACTCAAAGGTCGCTGGTTCGATTCCCAGCCAGGGTAACATAACCAGGTTGCAAGCCAGGTCTCCAGCCAGATCCGTAGCTGGAGGCAGGTGAAAGGCAACCATACATTGATGTCTCTCTCCTTCTCTGCCTCTTTCCCTTCCCCTCTCTCTGAAAATAATAAATAAAATCTTTAAAAAAAAAAAAAAAAAAAAAAAAAGACCCCAGTATCTTACGAGGTTATGAAGTTGTTTGGCCTTAGAGCCTTGTACAGGTTTGCTGCGGGACTAACCCATAAGGCCATGCCTGTTCACATTGTTACGTATGTTAGTTGTGGCAAGTAGTGATGGAAGGAAGAAATGCTACTTGGACCCTGTGCATTTACTGTCCAAATCCTGAGAAAAAGAACCTACAAGGTGCACCTCGCTTAAATGCAGGATTCCGGAAAATGCAGAGCTAAGCTATCAGACCGTGGCCTGGGCTTATCAGCAATTTCAGTGGCAGTCTTAAAGCTCTCTAGGTAGTTAAGCTCCCCAGCTAGGTAGCATCCACTAAAGAGTGACAGTAAGGTGTGGCCTTCAAGGCAGAACAAAAAAAGGGCTTTCAGCCGTTCAGACTCATCCTGTAACCTTACCCTTGGACACAGGATATTAAGGGTTTGTGTTCCGTCTACTCTGTCCACCTGCCAGAAAGGATTCTCACAGCCGACCCCCAGATAAAACAAGTTTAACACAAACATAGAAATTGAGTTTTAAAAAGAGGCAAGTGAAAGTTGAGAAAAGGAAATTAGCTGCATGAGAAACCCTAGGCTGAGCATAAGGCTGAATTCTAACTTTTCTGTTGGTGCTGAAAGGTACGTAGTTTTACATCTAACAAAAAGAATCATCGAATAGAACTTCAACAGGAGGGACTGGGGAGGCATGGAAACTGATGGAAGAAACATTTAATTACTTGGAATAATGTCTACAGTAGAGTCCACGAAAAGGGGGGAAAAGCGGTTTTATAGCATGATCTCATTTACATAAAATTAATATTTGCACATATTTTTAAATAACTAAAGGTATAATAGATGCTCTCCTAACTAATTCTGTAGGCATCAGTATTTGATGGGTTTATTGAAAATTTTGGTTAAGGAAGAAAATCATTATAAATGAAACATTTTTAAAAACCTACAAGTAAGTATTCATTCGCCAATCTTGGACATAGGTATTATCACTTTTTTTTTTAATGACCCGTTGACTCCTCTGAAATTGTCTGTTGTCTTTTTTTTGCATTAACCACACCAATAATGCAGCCACCCCAAAATTTTTGATTTCTTTAGAATGGGTCAAGAATTTAAAATGCACATGAAGCCAACTGAGCATAGACTCCCAGACTTTTTATAATGTCTTTCCAATGTGTGTAATTATCACACATACACAATTCAAGAGTAATGTATTTAGTATCTAGAATCTTTCCAAAACATTCAACTTCGCTTTCTTAGAAATTATTCCCTTCATACTCATTTTTATCAATATACTTAATATTGAAGTGATTGCACCACTTAACATTGAAGTGATACACAGCTTCACCTGGCATTATATGTCAGAATAAACACTCCTGACTCCTGCTAAGCACAGTCCACTGATGCCCAGAACAGGATACAGCCCCCTGCAGGAACCTTCAACCTGCTATGGCCATCAGCCAGTACATTCTACAGAGGACTGGAGAATGTCATTTGAGCTGATGGTTAAGTGCAAGAAATAAGAATTACAGTTATCTCTGTGTAATGGGATTATGGATAGTTTACTGAATTTTTTGCTTATCTGTATGTTTAAAATATTCCTGTATAGTTTTTTTAAATATGAAAAAATAGTTACATTGAGGAGAAAACAGCCAGGTAAGTACAATAAAATAACAATAACTAAACCCATGTGATAAGAGGACAATGGAGCAGAAGAGAGGATTCCCAAAACAAATTCTGTTATTTGTAATGATGTAATGAAAGCTAAGGATACATCTCGAACAAGAAAGGAAAGGATCCATTTAATAAACAGTGTTTAGGACAATTAGCTTGCAGTTTGAAAACAAATCTAAATCAAATCCAAATGGATTAAGGGATTTTTTTTTAATTAGACAAGGAAAAGGTCAGGGGAAGGAATGAGGAGAACTTAATAAATTTAGAAGGGTTAGAAAAACGTAACAGAAACAATAGACTGGTGGGAGTCATTGAGACCCACATCTCCCATTTTGTGGAAAATGTGATGAGTGGGGCTCATTGCAGATGCACTCACTTCACCTTCTATAACTGCGCTAATCATAACCATTTTCACCCCACGAGCATTTCCTGAGACCTCCTCTGGTCAGCCAGATTTATGTTCTGGGAACTCAGGGGGAAATGTTACCCTGATCTTAAGTAGCTTACAGCCTAATGAGGAGAGATAGACAGCAGTGGGGGTGATAGGGACAGATTGCTTTGGGAGCACCTAGGGAGGTGTTGGTGATCATTGGGAAAAGCTCTCTGAGCTACGAATTGAAGGATAAGCAGGAATTAGCCAGATGATGAGGTGGAGGGCAGGGGAAGATTTCACCTGGAGGAACAGCGTGGGCAACCATAGAGCAGCGTGAGGGAACACCAGTGGTTCAGGATGTCCAGAGTAATAAATATGTGGATGTGCAGCAATCCTGGAAAGGATTCAGAAGTCTGGTATGTGCACTCAGACCTACTGAGAGGGGCGGGGAGCCTGTGATGGGACTGGAGGGGGCAGCCCAAGAAGGAGACTTGGGGAGAGGCAGATAGGGGAAGAGGAAGAGTCCAATGGCAAATCGAACAGGCCTGATGACTAATTAGGTGGGGGTTGGGGATTAGCCACCTCTGCTCAGCATGATGGATGCCACTTCTTCATTTAAACATAGGGGCTTGGGCCAGGTGTTCAAACTCATCGAGGCTCTGATTCTCTGATTGACTGAATGTTGGAGATGTTGACCTTTTCTCTCAATGTTGCCTGATGCAAAGTCTCTGTAACGATAAGAAGCAGCCAGTTGCAGAAAAGTTCGGGAGGATGGAAATATCCCTCTGTGCCAACAAATTTTTCTTCCACTCCCTGATCTACCTAATCTTTCACAACAAGAGATCGAAGTCTAACAATGGCTAGGGCAGCCGAGAGAACTGCAAACTTCCTCATAATAGCTCTAACTCTGCTTTCTCTGCATTGCCACCTTAACATCTCTTTTATGCTGGCAATTAACATGCAATGCATTTTTAGTGTGTGTATATTTATATATTCGTGTTCCACGTTTTCCAAACAGAAGTATGCGCAATAAGATTATTAAAATAAAAATAGAAAAACAAAGACATAAACAGGAAGAAATCGGTATACTAGATTCTGGGACTATTATGGTCACCATACAATGAGACATTAAATACTTTACGCTTCCTAGCAACCTGAAAAGAAAGGACAGCACCAAGGTTTCTAGAATTTTATTATTTGATGGAAGAAGGTATATGCATTCTTCAAGTTACTGTGAAAGCAAAAATAATCTGCCTATGACTCTGGAGTTGGGGTTTGGTGGTGCTGAGCTGGTGGAGTCCAAGCATGATTTCTTTTCTTTCTTTCCTGTCGTTTGACTTCTTGAGTTGATTCCTTAACTTAATTTGTTACTTCATCCTTAGTCAAATCTGCCTGTATCACAGCTTAGAAGTCACGTTCTTAATTAAGTGTGAGGCCAAAAAGTTCATTTGTATTTTCCATAAGGTGGCTCTAGTAGCACTTAGTTGTCTTTAACTTCATCGGAAATGATTTTGTTAGATTGTATTGTGACAGCTGTCATGTCAATGTGCATTTTTTAAAAAACTTACCAAAATTGGTGAATTTTGTGTAGCCATTTTAATATTGAAGAAAACACAACATTTTCAGCATATTATGCTTTATTACTTCAAGAAAGGTACAAATGCAACTGAAACACACACACACAAAAAAAAACCAGATTTGTGCAGTGTAAGGAGAAGGTGCTGTGACTGATCAAATGTGTCAAACGTGGTTTTTGAAGTTCCGTCCTGGAGATTTCTCAATGGATGAATCTCCATGGTTGGGGTAGACCAGTTGCCATTGATAACAATCACATCAAGACATTAAGTGAGAACAATCAACATTATACCATGCGGGGGATAGCCAACATACTCAAAATAGCCACATCAATAAAGTTGTTGGCAAACATGAAAAATGTGTCTTTTTATTTTACAGAAAGAACTAAATGGACTTTTTGGCTAACCCAATAGGAATAAAACCGAAAGGCTGTTTTCATTAATTCTAAAGACGTTTACCAAGTCCCACGTTGACTAAGGATACAGAAATGAGAGACCCAGTCTTGGCCTTCCAAAACCTCACAGTCTGTTTAGGAGGCAAAGGGGGAAGCAGGTGATTGTAAAATAAGGTACCAACTGCTCTAACAGGGTTAGCTCAGGAGCAGCATGGAGAGCGCTGGAAGGTGGGGCAGGCAGGGAAAACAGGGACATTGCAAATAACGCAGCCTTTTCGGAACAGCATGTGTGGAAATACGACAGGTCTGAATCTGTACTGAAGGAGACGTGAAATCGGAGAAGTGAGCAGGGATCATCAGATCTTGAGGGTCTTGTGGGCCGTAACTAAAGGGACTTGATTGTACGCTGAAGAAAGTGGTGACTCGCTGAAGAATTTTAAGAAGGGTGATATTTGCATTTTAGGAGAAAAAATTTACTGTGACAGCAGTGGAGGGAACTTGCGCAACCTGGTAGAGGGTGTTTGTGAAAAGCTCACAGCTAACATCATGCTCCATTTAAAGCATTTCCCCGAAGGGCAGTAAGGAAATGAGCATGCCCACTCTAGTCATGCCTACAAGGTCTGTCCCGAAAGTATCGGCCATGCAAACTGGTAATTATATTGACACTGGCTCTATACTTTCGAGACAGACCTTCATATTCAGCATTGCACCGAAGGTCCTAGCCAGGGCAGTTAGATGAAAAATAAATAAGTAAAAGGCACCCATATTAGAATGGAAGAAGTAAAATTCTCTTCTTAGAAGACATTATCTTATATATTAAAGATCATAAAGAATTCACACATAACTAGAGTAAAAGGAATTAAGTGTTGTGGTGCGATACAAGATCAAAACACAGAAATCAGCTTTATTTCTATGCACTAGCATCTTTTCAGGATTCTTCTCTGAAACAGCTACTACTGTGGGTGATTTTCTGCACCATCGTTGCTTCTACCTTTAGTAAATGTTGTTCTACTTTAAGGAAGTATTTCCCTCCTCCCCCACTTATTTATTCTTTGAATAAATAAATAGTTAATGATGGGCTCTTATTTTGTTTTTGTTATCAGTATTCTTATGACCAAGTTGTCTCAAATTTGGCCAATAAGAGTTCATTCATGTTGGCACTGGTGTACTTTTGACCTGTCTCCATCATGTTCTCTGAGCACTTTTCTTGTTTACTGACACAACCCAGGTGTACGTACCAGGCTCATCTTGACCTTCTCTGTCTCAGCTCTGTGACCAGTCACATCTTCAGGGAAACCTGGTTTCTTTTCATAGAAATTGGTATTTAGAAACCAAGATCTGAGCATTACTCATTGTGGTAGCTATTACTAAGAATGTAGAAAACTGGCTGTCAACCTACTGCCACCTCGGAATACTATTTTTGCTGTTTTACTGAAAAGACAGTGTGACAATTTTTGAAAGAAATCACACCCCTTGCCCACATCCTTGTGCCAAATCTGTTTTTATTTGAGCATTCCTTCAGTTCTGCATAGGAATTATATATAATGTATGTATATATATTCCCTCAGTTCTGTATGGGAATTTTATATATATATATGCAACCATATGGCAGTTTATGTCCTCCTTTTTGTACTTATATTAAATCCTAACTTTCTTTGTGCTGCTAACAAAGGACCAATCCCTCCCCTTCAATGGCCACTAAGCAGCTGTGTTCCACCAAGTTTTCTTCCTCCCCCGATGTGGGCAGGCAGTGGCTTTTAGGTTTTAGTTAAGAGATAGACCTGAAAATCTAGCATCTATGTTTTTTGCTTCAACTGATTTGTTCCTTTGGATAAGTTTCCAGGAATCAGAAGATTTTTTTTTTTTTTTTTTTTTTTTTTGGGGAACAGTTTATTTCCTCCTTATCCTTTTCATCTTTAATCTTTTACCGTCCTTTCTCCTCCACGGATGCCTGAAGATCTTACAGTGGGCTGGAGTTTCCGAGGCCAATCATCAAAGTAATAAAGGGAGGAGTGCCCGCCAGGTGCCAGATTCTGTGCTGCATGGATTACAGTTGTGCTCCATAGTTTACAGACGTGTGCTTGTACATGCATATGCGTGTGTAGTTTACTCCTTCCAGCAAATGTACAAAACAGGTCTTATCTGGGCAAATTGAGAGACAGAGAGGTTAAGGAGTGTGTTCAGTGGCAAATGGCAGCGTCAGAATTTGACCACCTGAATCCTTTCTTGCTCCAAAGCCCTTGAACATTCCTTTACTATAGCACTGTGCACTGCCTTGCTGTTAGCTGGGCTGCCTCCCTTTCCCACCCCCCTCCCTGCACCCCCGCCCCCCATTTTTCTTCAGCAGAGCCTGGTTCTGGGATCTGATCCTGTTTATCCAAATTACAAAGGGCAGACTCTTAGGGAGCTAAGCAGACTGAGAGGAAATATGAGTGGAATAGTTATTAATTGAAGGACTAAGCCTAAAGCTTGCTAATTAATTTCAACCCGAGGGAGGACGCTAGGAGAAGAGGCAGACTCCAGATGTGAGTCACAAAAATAAATCCCAAAATACCAGCTGTGTCCCAAATGAACTACAGAACTTTGGCTTCGGCCTCTTTAGGTGCTGTTCTCCAGCACATGGAATAGAGTAAAAATGCCCAAATTAAGGCAGTTCTTGTGATGATTAAGTCAATTATTACAGGGACAGTGCATAGGGCAGTGCCTGGCACATAGTGAGTGCTCAGTAAATATGAACTCTGGTTATTGTTGGACAGTTGAATATTTTTACCACTGATAATGGGTAATAAAATGAAATGTGTGGCCAAGACTACAGTTTCTCCCAACATTCTTTGTCTCAGTCTTTGATGATCAGTCCCCTGATTTTTTAAGCAGACATCTAGCCATCTTGAACAAAGACTACGTTTCTCAGCCCCTTTGAAGCTACTCGATAACCTGGCGACTCACTTGTGGGATGTAAGTGGAAATGACATGTCACACCAGAATGCGTTGTTAAAAGGAAGGGCCATTGTCCCCTTCTTGATTTCTTCTCCCTGCTAACTAGAATTCAGACATGAAGGGCAGAGGTCCAGTATCCAGCTTGGATGACAAGGACCTTGAGTCTGAAGATACACATTTTGGAGCAAGAAGATGGAAGGTGCCTGTATCCCAGACACTTGGGCACATCGTGTCAACTCTGGGCTGAGACCCTTGAGACGTTTTTATAAACTCTATCTTTATGTTAGTAACTGTTATTTGTTTTTTATTTTTATTATTATTATTATAGCTGAGTCCTAACTGCTACCACAGATATATTTTAAGGTGATTCAGAACTAAAAGCACTAGGTATATAGCTCACTGGGTCACAAGGAAATCATGGGAGCAATGGCCTAAATCTGACAGAATGGAGTTTAGTAATGATAAGGTTAAGTGCTTCCCCAGGTCCCTCACACCAGCCTTCAGGGGCTGAATGAGCTTCAGATGGCCTGGAGGGCTTGTGACTGGGTGTCTTGTAAAGGAGATGGCAGAGTGGTAGGCATGCCGTAACACCTTGTTCCCCGACCCCTGCCAACCCTTCCTCACAGACATCTGAGTTCAAAGCATGCTCTGTACGAACGGAGAGTGGGATGTTTCATTCATAAGACTCTATGCTCTGTTAATAGCGTGTTGTACCACAGAGGAAGGAGGTGACCCTGCGTTACTTTTTATAGGTCAGTCGGACCCAGAATATAAATAGGAGTGTTTTCCCAGACATGCCTGGAAAAGACATCTACTTGGAAAAGAGGCCTGTCGGGGAGGGGGGAAGGAAAAGAAATGACCACTCTATTCAAATGTCTGAAGGGATACTACAGAAATAAAAAGTTTCCATAATTTTGTCCTAAGGCCTTACAGAGTTCTAATGATTAGCCTTGCCTGGCGAGGCTCAGTGAATTGAACACTGGCCTGTGAACCAAAAGGTCACTGGTTCAATTCCAGTCATGGCACAGGCCTGGGCTGCTGGCCAGGTCTCCGGTTGGGGACATGCAGGAGGCAGCCAATCAATGCTTCTCTCAAACATCAATGTTCCCCTCCCTCTCTTTCTCCTTCCCTCCACCTCCCTGAATAAAATCTTTAAAATAAAATAAAGAGTTCTAATGATTAATTGGAAAGATAGATTTCATCCATCTATCAACACGTTAATCACCTATTGCCATCAGGCTGAGGTGGTGATGAAAATTGCCTTACCTGGCATCTCTTCTGCCCTTGTTCCTCAAAAACATGTAGCCCAGATGTGGTCCAGGTCAGCCAAGCGCCCAGCTAAAATTCCCACCTTCCCATATGCCCTTGAAGGTTGAGGCAGCCATTTGGTGCAGTTCTAGCCGACAAGGGATAAGCTGACCTGTAAGGGGGAATTCCAAATAGAGAAGGGGCTGCCCATCCTCCTGGTTTTCCCCGTCAGCCTGTCGGGAATACAGATGTGATGCCCAGAGGGGCATCTAATGAGCAGGATCAAAAACCACACACAAAACGTAACAGGATAGAAAGACAGAAGAAGCCTGGTTCCTGAGAGATATCCTTGCACAGCTTCTCTCGCTGGAGCTTGCTGCCTTCTGGATTCCTTCTCACATAAAAAGAATCAGCCCCTTTCATGTGTCAGGAATGGTGACAGGTTTCTTGTCAATGCAGCTGAGGTGCTAAGTGCCAGAGAGGAAAAGGCTGCCTTGCAGAACCATTGCCTTTTCCTGCTTACAGACAGGAGGTGAGGAAGAACTTCCTAAAAACTGGGCCAGTCCCAGGATGAACTGAGCTCTGGGGGAGGAGGGGCTCCCCTGACCCCAGAGGATGGAGCAGGGTATGTGGGACTAGCACAGCTAGGATGCTGCAAAGCAGCATTGAGCGTGAAGTCCAAGGTTAATGTCAATGACATTTAACCTCCATTCCCAACCAAAAATTTTCCTAATGGTCAGTTATAAAAATATGGAAGTTTTGGTCACTGAACACATAGTTTTTTGGCTATAATCTCCAGGGCAATACTCAGCTTTCATTGCAGTTTCTGAGATAACACTCTCCCTCAACCCCCTCAACTATATTGTGGCAATTGGAGTTTCTCAGGGATTTTGGCTTATGTTCTACTTGTAGTAATTTGTCCCACTTTGGTTTACTACCAAGGTTTTTATTTATACCGAATTTATAAAATTAACATGGCCGTGAAACAATACTCAAATACAAATGGGTTGATTTATTTTGTTCATGTTTTAAAACCATGGATTTATTATTTTTTGTCTGTGTTTTAAAAATGAATCTCAGTAATACAACTGCTTTCTAACTATGCAAGTGGAATGTTTACATCCTTTAAGCAACATGTCTATAAACGAACCCTGAAGGATCAGTTTATTGGCAGAATTTCTGTACACGTGCGTATTTTTCATAGGGAAGGAAGGCTGTTTTCCTCTCACGGTGGGAGCCAGTTTCTTGGGTGGGCTGAACGCAAGAAAAGATAGGTTGAGTTGCTTGCTTCTCTGTTCGATCCTTGACTGTGCTCTCACACCTGAGATGGGAGGATGGGCTGCTCCACTTCACAAAGGAAGGTACCCAGTGGACTGGCACACTGGGAGGGCTTAATAGATGTGCAGTGAATGAGTGAACAAATGAGTCCTTTTGCAGCCTGACTGGCTCTCGGATGGGAGTGCATGGTCTGCCCGGGTGCACACCAGTGTTTCTGCAAGTGCATCACAATAGGAGAACAAGAAGGTGGTGCTTGAAAGGGAAATTACACAGAGCCCCGTCCAGATCTACTGAATCAGAGCATCTCAGGAATCTGCATTTTAACACCCCACACACACACCACCACCACCACCAAATAAGGTGATTCTCCTCTCTAATAAACTTTGAGAACTCCAGCGTGTGTACTGGCTGTTCCAGCAGGAGTGTCCACGGAGGGATGGGACCTTTGGAGACAGCCGAAGTCCGGCTGGAGCCTGATTTTTGGTGAGGATCTTTTGAGGGCAGCCTTGGTGAATTTGCTTATCTCTCATGACACCTACTGGTGGAGAATAAGAATTAGCAACCGCTCAACCCCTCCAACTACAAAGGAGTTTTTTTTTTTCCTTTTGGAGCCTATGACATTGAGGATGTTGCATTTTAGTGTGTGGATTCCACCAGCAATGATGACTATACCCCAAAGCCCCTGGGATCTGGGGAACACCCGCTTTTACACCTGTATTCTCTTTTCACTTGCTGCAGGGAGAATTAATAGACACTGGAAGAACATTGTTCTTCAATTATCTTCCATTTCTGAGAACACGTCTTCCTATTTTACACTCCTTCTGCAACACTACCAACTTTAAGGCTTCTTCTGAAAGGGTTCACTGAACCCTTCAACAAGGGAACGTATTTTTTGTGGTTGTTTTAGGGAAATAACAAGGAGGCATTTTTTATATCTTAGAGCGATTGATTCCTTTCCTTGAGTCAGCACCTAATATTTGCCCGCCCTCTTAGGTAGCTCCCAGTTCAGGGAGGGAGGGGGGCAGGTGTGTGTGATGTACAGAAGGAGATGGGAAAAAGGGTCGGGTTTAGAGTCTTCCAAACGCTCCACAGACATTCCCAGGTCAGAAGTTCCCAGGAGAGAGACAGGGACATGCTAAGATACAGAGGTGCAAAATGGCGTGAGGAGTATTTGTGCTTAGAAGGTGGTAACCTCCAACTGATTTGCTCTTGTCAAGTGGGAGTCCGGAGGTGACAAGAGATGGAGCCAAGCAGTCAGGCCAGACCTCACCTACCTGCCAAGGTTAGACTTCATCCCGTATGAGGTGACTAACATCTGAAGAATGTGTGCAAACTCAAAACTTGTTTGTTTGTTTGTTTGTCTGATCAGACTGTTTGTTTATTTCATGGGAATCTCAATGCACAAAGTAGAACACCACCTCCTTTTGAACCTGATGATGGTGAAACCTGAGTCCAAATTCTTGACTATGAGTATATCTTGTAGTGCAAATGTTATGCAAATTCAACGCAAGAAGTCCCAGTGGATTTGGCAGTTCTCTTAGCATTCTGGTCATATGATTTGGCCTGTGCGCTGTATTAGAAGGTTCTTTATGTGTAAATAGTTGGCAGAGCTGTATCTCTGTGCCTTTATTTCTGAGGTTTGGGGAGTGGGGGAGCATTAACTTTGTTGGCCAATCACTGACACCTTTAATTTGAAAGTTTGAATTGCCAAATATGTCTGAAGTATACTGTTGCAGCTGATCAATGCAGCATTTGTTTTATTTATAAAACCTTAACTATTCAGGCCAGAGCTGGAGAAGTCACAATAAAAATAAATAAATAAAGTATGATCTAGATATATTCTTTTCTTTAAAAAAAGAAAGATTTTTTTATTCATTATTTTTGTTTTTTTTTTAGAGAGAGAATAGGGAGGGAGGAGGAAAGAGAGAGAAACATCAATGTATGGTTGCCTTTCACCTGCCTCCAGCTGGGGACCTGGCTGGAGACCTGGTTGGAGACCTGGGTATATGTCCTGACAAGGAATTGAACCAGCGACCTTTGGGTTCACAGGCCGATGCCTATCCACTGAGCCACCAGCCAGGGCTTAGATATATTCTTTCTTAATCACCCAAGGCAAACACTTGTGTGAATTAGTTTATATAAACACTTGCATGTATTGGATTCTGGATTGCCTCCATTTCTGCCGTAACAGTACCCCCTGCATAGCATTGCTTATCACACAGACCCCAGGAAAATCCCACAAGTGTCCTTATTAGGACCAAAACCTGAGCATTGGTTCATATTCAGTGCCTGAGGCATGCAATACATCAATTCATTATTTTTGTATAATTTTCCACCTTTTAAAACTAATAAGCGATCATGGATCTATTTTCATGTTGCTTTTCACAATGCGGAGAAATGCAATGATGCTACACAATGAAAACCTTTTCTCATGAAAGATGGATAAACAGAATCTCTGTCTTCCCACTCCCTCTGCTTAGGCTTCAGCCACACTGTGCAGAGCCCGACACGCCTGGCACAGTCCACCCTCCCCCATTGTGGTAGAAGTCACTTCACCTGGTGAGAGTAGCTAATAGTGCCATCTCTTGAGGATTAAGTGAGAAAAATGTGTTTAAAATGCTTGAGACCAGCACCCAGTACAGAGTAGGTCTTCCATAAATGCTAGTTCCTTTCCCTTCTGTTTCTGCCCTTCTCTTGACTTGAGAGTAAGTCATCAAAACTCCAGAAAGGCCCTGTCTGGTGTGGTTCAGTGGGTTGAGTGCTGGCCTGCTAACCAAAAGGTCACCAGTGGGATTCCCAGTCAGGGCTCATGCCTGGGTTGCAGGCCAGGTCCCCAGTTTGGGATGTGTGGGAAGCAGCCAATTGGTGTTTCCCTCCCCCTCTTTCTCCCACCCTTCCCCTCTCTCTAAAAAAAGAAATAAAGCCTAAACAGACAAAAATAAAAACAAACCACCTCCAGGAAGCACACAGCTTTTGAACTGCTATGGTGGGAAGTGGTCATTAGCTCATGCTGTTCCGTGCTGTTCTATAGGATTTACCTCTTAAACAGGTTCATTCAGCAAGATACCTTTTCTTAGCTTACAGGTTTTCCGCCCCAATTGTTCTGTAAATATCGAGTTTTTTCAAACGTAGAGTCCAATGGTCATCAACCAGCCACCACCCTCCCACCCCCCATTGCTGTTTTGAGAGGAATCTAATTCTGTCCATATTTACTCCTTCCTGGACATGGCCCGCAGCCCTGATGTGGTCCCCAAAACCAGGAGCCCTGAACTATGTCTGCACAGATAAGCAGCTCGTGCCTGACTGGCCTAGCCTCAAATCCAGAGAGGGTCCCTTAGCCCGTGGTGCCAACTGTCGACTTTCTTAGTGGCCAATGTTAGGTAACAGACCTGCTGTCTTGCTCATCAGTGGAGCCAACAGCCAAAGGGCATTTCTTGCAAAGACTAAGTTAATCTTTGACTTAAAGGGACATCAGAAGGTGTGCTGCTGAAACATTACCTTGCTTCATTTGTGCTTTTAATTTTGAAGGATGTTCAAACTAATTTCTCTTTTCCTGTTTAATGAACTCAAAGGGTAGGAAAGAAGTGGTACCTTCATTGCAACTTTCAGAGGGAGTACTTTTCCCTCTGAAATACACAAAACAGGAGAAAAAGCCTTTGGACAGACTATGCTGCAGTCTGGGATTTAGAAGGTTTGAACATCCTGTACTGCAGGAAGCTTCTTGTTGGCTCTGGATTTCCTAAGCGGCCGGTACAGCCAACTGATAATTGCTATTAAAATTAATTCAGTGATTCCAACCTTCAGGCCAGTTCAGAAGTCCTCTTAGAAGACAGTGGGTTTCCAGGCTGTCTGCTCTGATGGTCAGAGAGCAGGGTCAGTGGAGAGTCTGCAGGGGTCTTGGCTCTGTCTTCTGGAACAGCTGGTGCCTATGCTGCTTGACAGCCCTTCAGTCCTTTGATTGGAGGTCCCCTTTGTTTGCCATTCCGCAGGACAAGTGCCACCATCTCCAGAGCCCTTCCTATCCACGATCCCCTGATCTGGATGGAATGTACCCCACTGCCTGCAGCACCCTGATGTTCTGGCAAAAAGAGAGGGGAGAGACTAAATACCCTATTTCACTTGTTAGATTCTGAGAAAAAGGGAGGAAGTTAAAAGCACTTGATTAAATAAAAGGTGTGGTCATCTGTAATGTTTGTTACTTATGAAATGTTTGCCTCCTGTTGAGAACCAAAAATGAAAATTATGACAATGTACTTTTTGCTGGAGATGTGAGGGGGGTTGGGAAGACGCTTTCCTTTCATTGGGGAAAAGATCCCTTTTTACACACCTCTGTCTTTTCTTCCGAAGTCAGTCCGTCTGCAAAATGTCAGAAGGCTGAGCGGATTCTAGTCAGCGCCATGCGTATTTGACGAGGATGCCGGGATTGATCAGCCGTTGGGTTGCTTGAATATCCTACTGAGCAAAGAACTGCAAGTGCCCCATTCAGCAAGACACAGAAATATAGCTAATTTTGGTAAATAAAAAGTGTTCAGCAAATGATGAATAGACTGACAAGGATCTAAAGTTTCAAAGGTTTAACCACATCATATATTTGCAAAAGGCAGATGTTAATTAAACCTTTTGGAAATCATTTTAGCTTATTTTTCATTCCAAAACAATGCCTGGAAATAGTTCCTCTGGTTTTCAAATAGGTGGTCTGATAAATAAGATGCATTAATGTTTTATGAACCAGATGTGTGAGAATAGCATACAGGCTCCATCTACTAAACATTTATTAAGTGAAAGCCACTGAACTGTGGGCTTTATGTGATTCATCTTTGTAAATCCTTTTAACAATCACGAGATATAGAATTGCTGTTCCCATTTTAAAGAAGAAAACACAATGATGTAGAGACTTAAGGAACTTATTAGAGGGTGGAAGGCCTCTAGCAAGTTACCTAAATAAGTGTCAGAGCCACAGTTATTAACAGAACTCTGGAAGCCAGTGGTTTATGTAATAGCCAATGTTCAGAGCATAGAGCATCAATGCTCATAAACAAGTCTGGCTTTAGGTTCACAATACTTCATAAATCTAAATCTCCTTTTATTTCCTTTGGCACGGAGATGCATTGTCCCTATATTTCAGCGTTGTGTAGGTCCTAAGTCTTTCAATAATTAGCAGCAAGTGGTATTGTGTACCCTGAAGTCTTTAACTAAGTGTCAGTTGAGAGGAGAAAATGTTTTGCGTTGGGCTCCTTTTCTGAGTTACAACAATAAGGAAGTCCACCAGGGCCTGGCTTAGCAAGGTCAAAGGCCAATGTAGCAACTTAGGTGCTCAAGCCAAGTAATATGACATCTACCCTCAAATCAGGAGGGTAGGTTTGGCCCTGGTGTGCGCACAGGGGCCTCATGCTGGGACGCCTGCCTGACCTGGGATCCCCTGCTCCATCCTTCTCTGTCAGCCGCCACGAGACACAGACCCCTGGCTTGGGCAATCCTGCCTCATGACCTGGAGAGGTAATGTGGCCGTTAAACAAAGAGGGTAAAGCTGCATAATATTTTAATTTAACTCATTGTAAAATCAGACCCTGTAAGTTATAGTTCCTTGGAGCAAAGCCTGGTCTCAGCATCCTGTTTGTGGCCTGCACAAAGGTAATATTTTTTTCTTCCAAACTCCCAGAGTGGCACCCCCAAACTAAATGAAGAAGGCATTTTGCCCTGGCTGATGGTGCAGGGGATTGGCATTGGCCTGTGAACCCAAAGATCGCTGGTTCGATTCCCAGTCAGGGCACATAACCAGGTTGCAAGCCAGGTCTCCAGCCAGGTCCTTAGCCGGAGGCAGGTGAAAGGCAACCATACATTAATGTGTCTCTCCCTCTCTCCACCTCCCTCCCTTCCCCTCTCTCCAAAAATAATAAATAAAATCTTTTTTTTTTTTTTTTTAAAAAGGCATTTTAACATATTTGGCCTCATTAAAAAAAAAGTGTGTAAGTAGGATATCCAAGTCATCCACTTCAAAACCTTGGATCTTCCATTGCTCTTCCACCTCCCCCAGCGACCTCCCAGTCCCCAACCTACGTTGTTGGACATAGTAGGTACTTGAGAAAAGTTTAGTTGCTGAATGCACAAAGGAAAAGTGAGAGGGAGGGAAGAAAAGAAAAAGAGGGAGGGAGGCTTAGAAATTCAGTACTCGAAATTCACCCTAATGTTCTCAGGAAACAGCTAGTTCTTTTAAAAGTTATTTGGCAGTGTATATTAAAAATCTGAAGAATGTGCACATCTGTGAAACCAGCAATTCTGTACTTAGAAAGGATGCATGGAAAGGTTTTGCTGTAAATCAGAGTATTGTTCAAATTACAAAACATTGCAATCAACATAAATATTCCCCGATAGGGAATAAGGTCAGTGAATCACAGTACATCAATACCCATTCTTCCCCTGGGCTTTCCCACGTCATAAATCATACTGCCTGTCGTTAAACCAGTTGCTCAAGCTGGAAACTGAGAATTCTTGAAAAATTTCCCTCTCTCCCTTTCAACCTGTCATTTCAAGTCCTACATTTTCCAAAATATACAGGGCGTCATTTTATAGAGGTATTAACTGAAGCAAGCGATAGATGGCATCAAGCCTAAAAGCAAGCGTACATGTGGAAGAAATGAATGTTTTCAGAGGTTTACTCACCATGGATACAGAGGAAGTAAATACACTGTGTCAGTAGCCAGATGAAGTGGGTGTTGATGACTCCGCCAACATCATGGGGATCAAATTAATGTAACGGAAAGCCATCAAGAAAACATGGGCAAGGAAGAGTTAGAAAACAATCATACAGGGTTGTACACATTAAACATATACACAGTACTATACTTCATGGATGACTGAAGAGATTTTTCAGATAATTTTGATTAGATGTAGTTGGGATCACCTTAATAACCTGAACATCCGGGTCCTCACTCTTGCCTTCCTCCCTCGGGACCCTCCCAAAGGGTGAGGGCTCTAGAGGTCTAAGGAAGGGTGCCCACCCAAAGCCCACCTCCTCCCTCCAAGACCGCACTGGAAGGACCCAGGGCCCTAGAGCTCCCTCCCCAAACAAGACCTGCACGAGTCTCTTCCCCAGGCACTTCCCCCTGAGGGTGGATCCTGGCTGCCACAGGTGTCCGCAGGGGAGCTGGGAGAGAACTCCTGCCCAAAGAGTGGGCCGGAGCAAAAGATGGGAGGAGGATGGAAGCAGGGTCTTCCGTTTGTCCTGTTGCGTCAGGCCTACAAATGTTAGCCATGCTGGATGTGCTGTTGACTGCCAGCTATCTGAACTAGCACCTTCCCACCCCATCATACATATCTCTTATCCAACTCCTACGGCCTACACCTACCCTCTCTCACGGGGGTTGTTGCTGTTCTCCCCCAACTGGTCTGCAGTGTTCTACTCTAGCCTCCCAATCCATTCTCCTCCACAGAGCAGACAGAGTGAGTTCCTAAACTATGAATCAGGTCATAGTCCCCCCACAGGCTGAAAATACGGTACAGCCACTTGCCATGGTGTAGAGGCCTTCCAGCTTCATCTGCCTCAGCCTTGCTGCGTGTGAGCTCGCTGGCCATCTCTCCGTTTCTCGTGCCTGCTGAGGCTTTTCCCACCTCAGGGCCTTCTCACAAGCTGCTCCCTTCTAGAACCTTCTTCAGTGCTCACACACTGATTCTTCACCCTTCAAGTCCAAACTGTCTCTAGTCCCTCAGACAGTCCTTCTGCAGCCGACTTGTGCAGCCCTTACTACTTTTTGTCCCGGCATCCTGCTCTTTTCCTTTATGGCATTTCTTTACAAATCAGTCTTTTCTTTTTTTTTTTTTAAATGCTGTTATTTATTTATTTTTAAAGATTTTATTGGTTATTTTTAGAGAGAAGGGCAGGGAGAGAGGAAGAAAGGGAGAGAAGCATCAATGTATGGTTGCCTTTCACCTGCCTCCAGCCATGGACCCAGCTGGGGACCTGGCTTGAAGTCTGGTTATGTGCCCTGGCTGGGAATCGAACCAGCGACCTTTGGGTTCGCAGGCTGACACCTATCCACTGAGCCACCAGCCAGGGCTACAAATCAGTATTCTGTTCATATGTTTTTCTATTTGTTTAATGCCCCACCAAATTGTAAGCACTGTGTTAAATAATGTGTCCACTAGAATTTGGTACTTCATAGTATGTGTGTGCAATTAATACTTGTATATCTATATAATGGGATACCACTTAATCACTGAAAATAATGTTTTCTGTGAGCCTTGCTGGCATAAAAAATTTCACATGGGGCAAATTTGAATAAAAAGAAAGCTTATATAGTAATATAACCCCATTTTGTTTTTTTAAATATGAATACATACTACATATACAAATGTCTGTCCCGAAAGTATCGGCCACTCAAACTTTTAGTTATATGAACATTGGCTCGATACTTTCTGGACAGATCTTTCATATGTTTACATATATACTACCCATATGTGTGTGTTTTAAAATTTTGCAAAGTGTTACAGTGGGTATCTGCATTGGGAAATTGTGTGGCTTACTTTCTCAATTTTGCTTTTCTTTTCAAGTAATGACCTTGTATTTTTCTTTGTAATAAGAACATATTTTAATTTTTATAACTAAATAAATGCACTCATATCTACCTGTACAAAACTTATCACAGTGAACTGACATTTTACTGGGCAGTTTTTTATTATTTTCAGAGAGAGGGGAAGGGAGAGAGGCAGAGAGGGAGACAGACGTCAAGGTATGGTTGTCTTTCACCTGCCTTCAGCCACTGACCTGGCTGGAGACCTGGCTTGCAACCTGGTTATGTGCCCTGGCTGGGGAATAGAACCAGGGACCTTTGGGTTCGAAGGCTGGCTGGTGCCTTTATGTAAATAACTTTAAAATAAAATCTCAAATTTCCTGGGATGTGTAATGTATTGCTAATTCCACAAGGTGGCAATATCATAGTTATTAAGAAGCACCGGAAAATTTTCAGGGGTGCATTGCACTATTCCTAACGTTATTTTGACTTCATTATATTTCAATCTTAGTTACATTTTGATCTTTGATTGACATTATTATTTGCATTCCTTTTAAGTCCCAGGACTGTAAAAGTAAAAATATTTATTTTATTTTTAAAGATTTCATTTATTTACTTCTAGAGAGAAGGGAAGGGAGAAAGAGAGGGAGAGAAACATCAATGTGTGAGAGATACATTGATTGGTTGCCTCTCACATCCCCCAACTGGGGACCTGGCCCACAACCCAGGCATGTGCCCTGACTGGGAATTGAACCAATGACCTTTCAGTTCACAGGCCAATGCTCAATCCACTGAGCCACACTAGCCATTTAATTTAAAGTGTAAATGAAATAATCCCACACATTTTTAGTTCCCCACTACTGTTAGGTTTCCTGAGTCTTTTCCATTAAAAAATTTAATAGTCTAATAATCTTCATTGTTATTTCTTGAAAACATTTGATGGGTAAGCCATTGTGCCGGGTCTTTATATACATTACCCCATTTACCCTTGCAGAGTAGATGTTGTTCTTCCCATTTTACAGATGAGAAATAAAGGTTAAGGGAAACTTGCTAATCTACCCAAACTCACAGTGATTTTTTTGCCAGAGTCTGAATTCAGCCCCAGTTTCTATAAAGAAATTGTTAAATGGAAAAATTTTAAAATAAGCAAATAAACAAAGTGAATATGCAGAAACAAACGAGCGTGTGTGTGTGTGTGTGTGTGTGTGTGTGTGTGGCTTCATCTACCTATTTACTACCTTATTAGTTCAGGGCATATTGAAGAGAAGTTTAGAGTAAATAAGATTCATGTAAAGTAATTCATATTTACTTTTCTCTCTTAACATAATATATGAGAATTTTCCCCATGTTATTAAAAGCTCCTTGGAAATAGAACTAATAGATTTTATGATATTCCTTCATTTATATTCAGTCTTTCTCCTATATTTGAATATAGGAATTTCCTCTCAAAATTAGGGATCATTAATAACACTAAACTGATCATCTTTGTATAGAAATCTTTGTCTATATCTCTGTCCATTATTAAAGATACATTTCTAGAAATTAGATGACCTATGAGACTAAAAAACAGTGAACTTCTAAGAATCTCTTTAAAGAAAAAAATAGAGAAAAAGCTTATGAACATAGACAAGAGTATGGGGATTGCTGAGGGCTGGGGATTGAGGTGGCAGAGGGTGTGGGGAGATAAATGGTGATGAGAAAATTCAGTTAACTTAAAAAAGATGGAACTAAAAAGGCTCCTTTTTTAGTTATAATTCTTAACCTGCTTATTCAAGTAACAAATTTTCATTTTAAAATATGTAGAAGAATTTTTCAGAAAAAAGAGGAAATATATGCTGTATCTCTCTTAACTGGAATAACTAATTTATGATTTTTGTGTATTTCCTGCTAAATGTATATATTTATATATCTATATTTATTATATGTATCCATATATACACCCATTTTTACAGAGTTAATGATAAAATATATATATACAGAAATCCTGTCTTGTGTATAACATTATATATATTGTGTATGTAGTAGGCATGTTTCATATTATTGAATATTCTTCAAAAACATTATTTTTAATAGTGAATTTATGTTTTATTACGTTAATTAAATGTTTAGGTTATACATTTTTTATTATTGTAGAGAGATATTTGTTACACTGATGATTATTCCCTTAAGATAGACTTCTGGAAATGGTATTACTAGTGAAAAAGGTAAAGATATGAAGGTTGATACATATTGCCATTGATTTCTAGAAATGTTCTACCAACTTACATTTGTGCTGAAGTCTGTGAAGATCCTCATTCTCCCACACCTGGCAGATACTCATGATGTCATTCTCATTCACCTTTCATAGCCCTAAAGGCAAAAGATGACAGTCCCTCATTTCCATTTGCATTTCTTTATTAGTAAGTTAAGCATTTTGCATTAATTTATCAGCACTTTATATTTTCTCTTCTCTAAATTCTCTATGCATATTCCTTACCAATTTTGCTATTAAGATTTCACTGCTTTTCTTAATGATGAATAAAAGATTTTTATATATTAGAGATATTGAAACTTTTTCAACCATCTTATGTCAAATACTTCTACATTTGTCTTTTAATTGTGTCAGTGATATTTTATCTATAAATGAATTAAATTTTTATGATAGACAAACTGATCATTTATTTTGTGTTATATTTTCTTTTTTTGTTCATCTTTCCTTTTAAAAATCATTCTTCCCAACTTCAGTATTATCTTAATTTTACTTCAATTTTGTTTCACATCTTGTAGTTTGTGTCTTAATTACAGTTCTTTTTATGTGAAATAATTTTTTACTAATGTTTGTAATGTTTACTGATATTTGTATTCCTTTTAAGTCCCAGGATTGTAAAAGTAAAAATATTTTTTCACTTTTAAAGATTTCATTTATTTACTTCTAGAGAGAAGGGAAGGGAGAAAGAGAGGGAGAGAAACATCAATGTGTGAGAGATACATTGATTGGTTGCCTCTCACATGCCCCCAACTGGGGACCTGGCCCACAACCCAGTCATGTGCCCTTTTTTTTTTTCTTTCTTTCTTTCTTTCTTTCTTTTTTGACAGGAAAGAAAGGGTTTATTAGGGAGCAAGCGGAGTGGCGGGGGGGAATGAGGGGAGAGGGAAGTTGCCCACTCTGGAGTCACAGCTGCCAGGGGTCTGGCTGCAGGCTGCAGTTTGTGGGGGGTTTTCTTGCTCTTTCTAAATTGAGATAAACATCACATAAAATTTACCCTTTTATTACAAAATGTGCAATTCGTGGTTTTTAGCATATTCACAAACTGTGCAACCATGACTACTGTCTAAGGCCAAAACATTTCATCATTTCCCAGAAGAACCCATACTTTTCAATAGTCCACGTCTATGCCCCTCACTCAGCACCTGGCAACGACTAATCTTCATTTCTCTTGATTTGTCTATGCTGTAGATTTCATTTAAGTAGAATCATATAATAGGTAGAATTTCCTGTGGCTTCTCTCACTTAGCATAAATGTTTTCAAGTTTCAACCATGTTGTAGCATATGGCAGTATTTCACTCCTTTTTGTGGCCCAACAATATTCTATTGTTAAATATACCATACGTTGTTTAATCCGTTCATCAATTAATGGATCATTAGGTTGTTTGAGCCTTTTAGCTATTATAAATAATGCTGCTATGAAATTTGTGTATGAATTTTTGTGTGGATCTTTGTTCTCAATTATCTTGGGTAAACAAAGGCCTGTCCTGAAGTATTGGCCACGCAAACTGTTTTAATTACATTGACATTGGCTCCATACTCTTGAGACAGACCTTGTATATCTAGGAGTAGAATTGCTAGGCCATGTGGTTGGTAACTGTGTTTAACTTTTTGAGGAACTGCCAAACTTTTTACACATGCACCACTTTACATTCCCTACAGCTATGTACAAGACTTCCAGTTTCTCAACGTCCTCACCAATATGTGTTATTTCCCATCTTTTTGATTATAGCCCTTGTAGTGGGTGTGAAGTGGTATCTCATTTTGGTTCTGTTTTGCATTTTCCTAATGACTAATGGTTTTAAGCACCATTCTATATCTTTATTGGCCATTTGTATATTTTCTTAAGAGAAATGTCTGTTCAGGTCATTTGCCCATTTGTTTTTTAAGCACGTGTGAGAATAAACTTCCCTCCGTGGCTTTCAAGCTACCAGCACACAGGCCCTATCAACATTCTTAATCTTCTCCTCAGCTCTTCTGCTGAAAAATTTTACTTTCACAATGACAGGTTGCTTTGGGAGCCTTCCCTTCCCCAGAACTTTATAGTAGCCCGATCGCACCACGTCAATGATGGGAGCAGCTCCAGTCTTGTTTTTGGCAGCATTTACCCCTGTCTGCTCACTGACCAAAGTCCACAGTTTGTCAAGGTTGACAATGGGACAGAAGCTCTGGTTCCTCTTTAAGTGGTAATGCCTCATACCAACTTTCCCAAAGTAGCCTGGGTGATATTTGTGATGATGCAAGCCACCAGCATTACCTTGGCCTCCCGTGTGCTTCCTGTGCCTGCCGGAGCGTTGGTGGCCGTGCCTCACGTGGCCCCAAAGTTCCCAGGTCTTCCTCAGTCTGGATGGCATGTTGGCAGTCGAGAAGCAAGAGTGCCCATTTTTAAATTGGGTTGTTTGGCTTTGGGGTTAAATGTAATAGTTCTCCATATTTTCTAGATACTAGACTTTATCAGATATGATTTGCAAATATTTTCTACCACTCTGTGGGTTGTCTTTTCACTTTATTACAGTGTCCCTTGAAGCATTTAAGTTTTTAATTTTGATGAAGTTCAATTATCTATTTTACAATAGGGAAGTAGCTTGCTCTTTTGTTCTCATATCTAAGAAACCGTTATCTTACCCAAGTTCATAAAGATTTGGCCCTACTTTTTCTTCTGAGAGAAATTTTATCTCATATGGTTAGGTCTTTGCTCTATTTTTAATTACTTTTGTACATGGTATGAGGTAGAGGTTCAACTTTCTTCTTTTGCATGTGTATATCCAGTTGTCTCTTCACCCTTTGTTAAAAGACTACCCTTGCCCCATTAAATGGTCTTAGCACTCTTGTTAAGGTCAAAATCAATTGACTATGTACGTATGAGTTTATTTCTGGACTTGCAAGTTCATTCCATTGGACAATATGACTTAACTGAGCTTTCAATAAATACAGAAATGAAATGAGTATATTTTATTCTGATAAGGGCCTAGAGTAGAATTGAACACTGACCCATACTTCTTACCCATTCCCTGGCATGGGTAGGAGATTGGCACCCTCCTCTGAGACATGAGTATTTTAATAAGGAAATGCATCTGAGAAGAGGGTGGAAATTTGATCAGTTCCAAGTGTCCTTAGAGACAGATTGACAAATAAGACCCAAATTCCAGTCCACATAGTGTGGCTTAAAGAATTTTCAGCCTAGTAAATTTTAGGTTAGATATAACCCTGTACACCCATCTTTGTACCCTTAAATTAATCTGGTAAATATTAATTGAGCTCCTACTGTATACTGTGGACGATAAAGCAGCTTTGATTTGAGGACTTTTATTTCTGGCATACTTCTGACATAAACTATTTGCAAAGTTACCAAAAAACATTAAGTTGATTATATAAAAATTATCTTTTGTATAGGCCAAAAACAGCTGAATGGTGGCTCTAGTTTGTGACTGGTGGATTGGTAGCCCTTCTCTTTGTCAATAATTAGCTAGTAGGCCAACTATCTGTTCAGGCTACCCCCTGTTAAAGGTAATGAAATTTTATCATACTTGCATAACAGATTGCTTGCCTTTCTGTTTGACTTTGTTGGGGGGATGAAGGGAACCTGCAGGATGGCCTAAAACTCATCCAAAATGATTTCAGGTTATTAACAAGCAATGTGTAAAGAAATGGGTAGTGACAATGAGTTTCTGGGCCTGGAGGCCTTAAGAAACAAAGGTTTGTTGTATTGCACCAGAACAGCCAAAGATGGCTGCCTCTCTTCCTCTGAACTGGTCCCAGAGACCCTGTAGTAGCATGGGATATACAGTTGGTGTCTGGCAATGTTTAATCCTGGTGACAGTGAAACAATAATCAAGCAAGGTCCCCTTGCTCCCGTTCCAAGCTGTCCTGGTGTCTTGTCAGAATTGCAGCTTGTCACTCCACTTGTCCTGCAGCAGCCCTGTGCTTATTTGATAGTCAAACTTGAGAAAAACATTTTGGTTTTTTTTTAAAAAATTCATCCTTAATGAGTTTTTTAACACTTACTTGGAAATGATTTCAAATTTACAAAAAAGCTGCAAGAGTAAGAATACAATGCAGAACACAGAACACCACAGACCCTAGTTATACCTATTGCTAAACATTCCTCTCTCTTTCTCTCTCCCTCTCTCTGTATATATACATGACTTTGTGTATATATGACACATATATGACTATTATGAATGTATGTACATCTAATATTTTTTAACTATTTGAGAATAACTTGCACACATCGTGGTCCTTTAGTACCAACAACTTCATTGTAGTTTTCCTAAGAATTAGGATAACCCTTTATAAACTTTGGCATGCTTACATCATTACTGTTTCTTGAACTGACCTATGGAAGTACTCATTATTCTGGTCTGACCTGTCCCATTGCTAACTGAGTCACAGGAGTGAAAAATCCAAAGTTCCATTTGAATTGCCATTTTGGGTCTTTGAGAGTAACGTAGAATTAGGTATTTCAGGTTAGTTTCGAATTGCATTCATTATGCATTTGCTTGATTCAGCTGTTCAGCTATTCTAAACAACATCTTTATCAAAGAATCATACTGATGCCCATAATGGCAAACACTAACCTAGCATTCATAACTATGTGTCAGGCGCTGTTCTAAGCACTTTATTCATGCATTTAGTTCTCACAACCTTTAAGGAACATGTCACGATTAACTTGACTTTATACGTGGGGAAATGCAGGCACAGAAGTTAAATAACTTACCCACAAAAAACAAAACAAAAAAAAGAAAACAGCAGATAAGGGGGTAGGCTCAGGATTTGAACCTAGGCTCTCAGATATCTTTCTCCTCAGTTAATGTGTGTGCATGTGCATTTGCCTGTATTTAACCTTCTTACATTTCACAGTGTCTTCTCTAAAGAGGATCCCATGGTATTTTTTTGTTATCGATTGCTTCTTATGTGTTGTGTTCCCCTAGGAGACAAGCCTTCATTTTCTTGATGTGTTTATCTTTCAGCTGAAGAAAAGGTGACTGGTCCCATGAGTCTGGAAGAATGAACTCCGAGGAGGCTGTTTATATTGTACAAGGTTCTCCCACTCACCAGCTGTTGAGACCTGAGGATGAAGAGCGGGATCCTATTACAGCACTGGGGGCAGTGGAAGCCTGTGACCATGTTCCCAAACCACAAACAGCCATGTGGATTTGGTACAGCAGAGCTGCCTAATAAATAATTAACCAGAAGCATTTGATACAAATCTATCTTGCAACAGCATCTTCCAATTTAGTGTTGCCTTCTTATCTAGCCTTGGGTGTATTACCAAGGTCCTGCTGGCTTGAAGGCTGAAATTCTCTTCGTTCAGTCTGTGTCTGTTCTATTTGGGTGCTATTTATAGAACCACTGTGGGTTAATAACTGTTTATTGAGTGCCTGTTCATGCTAATTATTCAGCGGAATGCTTTATAGACTTATCTAATCCTTACAAAAATTCTGTTAAGTTGCACCTCTTACCACCATTTGCCCTCGAGCAAATGGAGGCACAGAGGGGTTGTGGGCTACGTCTAAGATCACACAACTGGCAGATTCAGGGCTCAAGTCTAGGTCTATATTCAAAGCCCCTTCATGACACTACTTTGTCCATCACTGCTCCAGAGATAATTACCCCATCGTATTATCATTGGTCTTCTATTCGTAAATGGAGTTGGAGATGGTGCAATATGGAAAGTGTCTGAGAAGGAGGATCCAGGTGGCTTTAGAGGCACTGAAAAATATCACAGGATAATTTTCTAAGAAAAATAACACAATGTTCTTTTAAAGCAAGGTTGGCTAACTCTGACCTGGGAGTCCAATCCAGGCTCAAACCTGTTTCTGTAAATAAAATGTTATGGGAACACAGCCAGACCCCAATCCTTTATGCAGTATCTATGGCTACTTCTTCTCTATAATGGCAGAGGTGCGTAGTGGTGACAGAGACCATGACCTGCAAAGCCTAAAATATTGACTACATGTGGGCCTTTCCAGAAGTTTGCTGACCCATTTTAGATGACTTGGGAAGGAAGCCAACAGTTTTCATTAAGGCCAATTTATTATTTTTGCCATTTGACTGGAAAGCTACTTAAAGGTGCCCTGACTTGTGTGGCTCAGTTGGTTAGGCATCATTCCGCAAAGGGAAGTGTCACTGGTTCGATTCCCGGTCAGGGCACACACCTGGGTTGCAGGTTCAGACCCCAGCTGGAGCACGTGTAAGAGACAACTGATCTGTGTTTCTCTCCATCAATGCTGTTTCTCTCCCTCTCTTCCTCCCTCCCTTCCCTTCTCTCTAAAAATAACTAAACAAAGTCCTTTTCAAAAAAAGGAAAACTATGTAAAGGTTTATATTGCTCATATAATCACTAACAGTAGTTGGGGTGGGTAGAGCAGGAGATGGGGTAGGGGCCTGTAGGGAGTCTAACCAGGGAAGGTAAGGGACAAGGAGTAGAAGGGGTGGGCTCCCAGCCAACTCCTCACCCCAGGCTCATCCCATTCATTCTTCCTTCTCCTCCTGCCAAACCAAGTTTCCTAAAATAACTCTTTGCTCATAAACTTGTAAGTGGCTTTCCACTTACCACATGCTTAAAACCCAAACCCAGTCTGGAATGCAGAGACTATAACAATCTGTTAACCTCTCTCCATTTCCACTTTACCCCCTCCTTTTTTCAATCATAAGAAAGTCATGCCAAATTCGAGTTTATATTTCAAAGCCAATCTACTTGTCTTTGATTTGTTTTTGTGTAAACAGAAAAGTAAACAGGTAACATTTGTAGGTGGCGTATTTGACAGCGGGGAACCAACCCGAACTTCTACAGATGATGTCATTTTACCTAAACAAAAGAAAATGTTATAAACTTTTCTTACTTCTCTATTGTAGCCATTATCCAAGTGTATTTAGAAAACAAAATTCTGATGTTTTATTTTAAAATTGTAATGTCATAAGCTTTCTCCCATAATGCTATGTATTTTTCATAAAGATAATTTTTCACGGCTGCTGAGTATCCGTCTTTTATATATTTCAAAGTTTTCCTAACATTTCCCTGCTACTTGGTTGTTGAAAGTTGTTCTTTCTGTTCGGTTCTTCTCCATTCCCGGGAGTTGTGTTCATTGCTTCCCACCTTTGCTTAGGGCCCCATCTTCCCTTCCTGTCGGCTTAAGTCTTACCCTTTCTGCATGAGTCCTGTCACCAGCTTCCCTCTAGAGAAAAGTTTAGATTGACCTTCAGGATGAGGGATAGATCTCAAGAGTCTTGCTTCCCTAGGAAGCGCTGACTTAGGACCATCTGGACCTGACGCCAACCACAGCAGTACCTAAGGGCTCACAGCCACCGCTGTTTCCTGGTGCTGCACACAGGAGAATGATGGACTTTTGAAAATAATGATAGACAACTGACCTATATGATGCACTTTCTATTTGCCAGGCATTATTCCAAGCACTTTACAATGTCATTTATCTGTGTGCCAACCCTTTCAAGGAGATACTGTTAATACTTTTCATTTTACAACTAAGAAAATTGAGGTCCAGAGAGGTTCAAATGACACCACTGGTAAGTGGTAGACTTGGTGTTTGAAGTCAGACAGAAGCAGGATGTGATGGAAAAACCAGAGCTCGCTCATCTCAGTCTTCAGTTAGTAAGACTTCAGTAACCTTCTTCTCAGTTAGGTTAGTTAGGCCTAACCTAACACAGGCCATCCTACAGGGAGAAAGTATTGTGACATAATAACATCACAATGGCTATTGCTTGTAGTTCATTGCCCTCTCATGTCCTCTCCCAGGAAGGAATAGGACCTCCTGCAATAAATCATATGCAAGTTGGTTTGGGGAGCAGAGATTCAAAGTGCATTCTGGAGGTGAGTATAATTGCAAAGCTAAGTCGGAAGGGGAATGAATAGTTATTGGCCTATAATTTGCGGAATGATAGAACCTCAGGATTCAGGAAGATGTTAAAGGTTATCATTGCCATCTACCTTCCACTGCCCCCTAGTACAGCTCTGCCAAGCAAATGCCCAGCCTCTGCTTGAATACCTCCACTGATGGGGACCGTACTACCAACCAAACCCCAGTTCTGTATGGCTCTATTAGAAGGTTGGACTTTTGCTACGAGGGAATCTATATTCCAGTAGCTTCCATTAATTGGGTCTAATTCCACTTGTGGGATGCTAGAGAACAAGTCAGCTCTCTCTTCTACACAACAGCCCTAGAAAGATTTGAAGTAAATGATCATGTACCCCTGAGTTATCCCTCTCTAGGCTACCTACTTAACAGGTGCTTGAATTGTGTCTCTTCTCCCATGGTTTGCAGACCCTTTGTCAGGTTTCTACGCACTATTTGCTACTTCGCTTAGCGTTCTCCAAGTATGGAATTAGCCCGCCCCACAAAGCGCCAGCTCTCACGGGGGCAGAACCATCCTTTCCCTAATATGAGAATTTAAATGTCTCTAATGAATTCCTAGGATCAGAAATTAGTACTCTTGAGTTCCAGGGGGTTTCAGAGCTTTTCAATGAGTTTGTTTTGAGTCAGAAGGGCGAAGGAAAAAAAAAAAAAGAATTACTTAGGTTTCTATGGTTGGGAAGAGAAAAATAGCTATATATTTTTGAATGCTTATTACATCCCCACACTTTGCTAAATGCATAACATGGATTATCTCATTTAACCCACTCAATATCCCTTGTAGGTGATATTATTATGATGCCTATTTCACAGCTAAAAAAAACTGAGGTTAGAGCAGCTCAGGGTTTACCCAGGCTGGGGAGTGCATGCTGGCTCAAGCCAGCAGTAACGGGGAGCAGCAGGTGAAGATTTCAGGTGTCAACAGGTGACCGTGCTTCAGTTAAGACAAGTATAACAGTGCAGAGGGGGCATTAGAGGTGAGGCCAGAACTTCCAAGACCCTGGAGACAGAGAGGGAGAAAGCCGTGCCTGCGTGGCACGGGAAGATACGATGTGCAGGGGAGTAATAACAGTAAGTTACCATTTGTTACATGCGTACTAAACCATGCGTTTGGCATACTTGATCTCCTTCAATCCTCACAGCAACCCTAAATGGGAATTACTATGATGATTGCAATGTTGCAGACAGGAAAAGGAGGCTTATCAAGGGTAAATGGCTCAGCTGTAAGCAGCGGTGTCAAGATCGAGATTCAGACTGCTGACTGTCGGCCCATGGCCCTGTACTTTCCCCAAAGGGGGAAGACTGTTGGCAACATATAAGGGATTCCAAGAAATGGGGTGGGGGTGGGGGATCTCAGAATTCACAAGGGACCTGGAGGCAACAGGCAACGCTTGGCAAGAGAGGACAGGGAAACTGGTTCTGGATGAGATGGTTTTGCTAGATTCTTTTTATATTTGCAGTGCTAGCCTGTGGCTCCCCTAACTTCTCTCAGAATCAGAAGCCTAAGCAATGAAATGTCATCTGCTTTTTATGCCTCATAGTTCCTTTTCTCAACATTAAAAAAAAAAAAAAGTGCTTTTTTTTTTTTTTAAGATTTTATTTATTATTTCCAGAGAGAGAGGAAGGGAGAGAGGCAGAGACGGATAGAAATATTGTATGGTTGCCCTTCACCTGCCTCCAGCCATGGACCTGGCCAGAGACTTGGCTTGCAACCTCATTTCGTGCCCTGGCTGGGGAATTGAACCAGCGACCCCCTGGTTCGCAGGCCGGTGCCCCATCCACTGTGCTACTAGGCAGGGCAAAAAAAAAGGTGCTCTTAATTCAATTGTTCTTAACCCTGAAGACTTGTTCATACCAATTATAGGCCCCCACTCCCCAAGTTTCTGGTTTAACTGGTCCTGGGATGAAGCCTGAGAATTTACACTCATAGCAAGTTACTAGCTGGTGCTGATGCAGCTGGTTCTAGGATTACATTTGAGAATGGCTTTAGTGTATTAGTAAAGCTACTTGTGAACTTTTCTAAACTGACTTGGCCGGGAGAAGGTAAGTATGGCAGAAAAGGCAAAAGACTTGCCCGTAAGCCAGAAGCCAGTGGGTTGTGGGTGTAGGCTCCATGAGTGACCGCCTGTATGGGCTGGGGAAGAGACTAGCTACGCCTGCATGGGAATGAGGGGAAGCAGGAGGCCAGGGTGAGCTGGGCAGGGAAGCCAGCCTGGCTACAGAGACAGAGATCTGGCAAGCACAGAAGTCAAATAGGGTAGAGCTCTTGTTAAAAGCAGCAGGCAGGAAAAGAACAGGGAGGGAGGACACCGGTGGCCAGGAGTGAGCTCCTGGGATTGAGGCCTGTGACGGAATCTGGTGATCACATTTCAGCTGCGACTCACTGTCTCCAAAGCCTCCTTCTGCCTCTTTATGCCCATCAGTCATAAGGTGCCCAGGCGTTGCCGTGACAGCAGTGAGGTGAAGTGCTTGCAGCAAGGGGACTGAAGACAGCACAAAATGCAGCTTTTTTCCTTTGTGGTGGTCAAAGCTGGGGAACTCACAGAGTGTGGTTTGACCTCTGATGTTCTCCAATCCCCAGGTTGCATTTATCCTTCCTGGGAAACTGACTCAGCTGCAGAGTTTGCACAGTACGGAGAGTGGCCTTGTGGCTGCAGCAGTGGGTGAGTGGTGGGGTGCCTGGCTGCTCTCACTGCTCCTGGAATTGGGACAGTTTGGATAGGAGCTTCCTTTCCCTTGGTACCAAGCGAGGGAGCATCTCTCTGCAAGACTGCAGGCCGTTATTTCTTTCAGCTACAGCAACAAAATTGGACCCTCCAGGACCCCCCAGCCTTCAAGTGTTACCCACCTATCCTGAGCCAAGTTCCTGCTTTCTATTTTTAAAAATGATTTTATTTATTATTTTTAGAGCAGCTATGACCTGGCTTGCAACCTGGTTATGTGCCCTGGCTAGGAATCGAATCAGTGACCTTTGGGTTCGCAGGCCGGCACTTTATTCACTGTGCCACCAGCTTTCTCTTTTGTTCCTTTTATCCCATTTCTTGCACATCTGTCCAGTTAAAAAGGGATTTATTGAGTGTATACTTGATGGCAGGCCCTGTGCTAGGGAGAGAGACAAAGGAAATCACCATCAAGGCAATTACAGTATAGTATAGTAAGGGAGACCCATGTCTAAAGAGAACTAAAGCCTTGTAGGATGAATGCCGTTTCTTAAACATGAAGCACATGCCCTCTTAGGGTCTTTGTACTTGCTGCTCCTTTTGTCTAGAATGCTCTTCTCCAGATCTTTGGACAGTTCATTTCCTCCCTTCATGCAGGTCACCCCATGGAAAATGGAGCCCTCACAATTCTCCAAGTCCATCTTCCCCCTGGGGATTTATGTCCGGTGGTTACCTGACATCTATTTAAATGGGGATGGGGAGGGTGATAGCCTCCCATAGTAAACTGTAAGCTCTACAAGAGTGACCAAGGCCTTGTCGCTGCGGAATTCTCAGTTCACAGAACTCGGTGCACATTTTCCTTTTGTTCATTCGTCTTACGTGCCAGCCAGTCGAACTTTTCGGAGACTGTCGAGTCGTCGAAACGGAGGGCGAGGCCTGGGGGAAGCACGTTTCCCATCCCTCGTTTCCAAGCTTTCTCCAGTCTGCCCTGGGCCCGCAGGCCAGGCCGAGAAGGTCCTACCGCGCCCCGCCAATAGCTAGACGTTACTGATCGTTGACTGTACCTTCCAGTCGGTCATTTAATCCTCACAATGCTCTGCAAAGTCAGCGTGATTGCCCTTATTTTCCCTAAGCGGAAACGGGATCAGGGAGAGTGGCCCGTTCAGAACCGCGGAGAACAAGGTGCCCAGGCGGCGCTCCGGGAAAGGTCTGCGTGCGCTGCAGCCTCGTCCCCACCGACCTTTCCCGCGTCTGCACTACGTCTCGCCGGACACGCCGGACACGCCGGACACGCTGGCCTGAGCTAGCCTGGCTGCTGCTCCAGCACCTGCGTGGGGAGGGGCTTCAGACCGACGCGGGATGGAAAGGGGGCCGATCTAGGTCGGGGGCCAGAGCTCCCTTTCCCGTGTCGCGCGGGGCGGTCCCTTCCACGGCCCGCAGCGAGCGTCGCACGCAGGAAACGCGACGCGGGGCCGGAGAGGCTCTTTCAGGGGACCCGCGGGGAGCGGGGCGCACATGCCCACCTCGCCGCCGCCGCTCCCGGACCGCACACCCGCGACCCCGACGGTGCGGCGGCAGCGCGCATGCTCCGGGCGCCTCCCCCGCCTCCCCCTCCGCGAGCCGCCCTTTCACCCTGGCAACCGCGGCGCATCGACGCGCGCGCGCTGGCTGGGCGCGGACCGGGCGGGGCCGGGAGGCAGCGCTGCGCACAGAGCGGGAGGTGGCGACGCCGAGTAGCGGTCTTGGCGTGTCCCCCCTCCCTCGGCCTCCACACGAGGTCCCCCTACGCGTTTCCAAACCCAGCGGACTGAACCCCTGGCCATGGATTCCCAGAAAGTAAGCGGGGAGGAGACGGCGGCGGGTCGCGGCCCAGCGGAGGGTGGGCGGGGCGCCCGGAGCGGGGTGGGTGGGGGGCGCACGCGGGGGCCGGGCCGGGCCGGGGTGCAGCCTCGGCGGGAGCGGCGGGGCGAGGCCCTGCGGCCGGCCTTCCCCGAGGGAGCGGGGCGGTGCCCGGGGCTGCGGGGAGCGCGCTCGGTGACCCGGGCTGGCCCCTGCCCTACCCCTGGCTCTGGGCCCCGGCCCCTCCGGGTAGAAGGGAGCCACCTCTCTTTCCCAGTGTTCTGCAGCGTGGCGCCCCCTCGGGCGCTTGCAGACCCCCGGCATGCCAGGGAGGGTTTGTCCCACCTCAGCGGCTTGGGGAAACCAAGGCACACGGGGTCTCCCTGCCGATGCCAAAGCTGATGCCCATTCCGCGAACCGGTCTGCCCTGGCGCTCTTGGCACAATACCTGCTGCTCTTCAGATGGGCGGCCCAAGGGGTCAGCACCTCCGCAGTGGTGGCGGCTGCCGCCAAGGCGGGTCCCCGGGCTGAGTGGCGGTTGAATTGAGGGAAAAACTTGGAGTTATCAGGGCGGCGGTCGTAGCTTCTTTGACTAGTTCGGGGTTGCCGGCCACAGTTACCTAATGGTGACTGTAGCGTTATACACTTTCTGAACAAATTAAGGAAACGCTATAGAGACCTAGCAGGTTCAATTTGAGGAAAAAAAAAATTCTTTTTTAACAGAACATGGCCAGTGTTTTGAGTACAATTGGAAGTGAGTTGTTAATATTCAGCCGTAATCCCTACAGGGCCGTCAACCACCCTGTACTCTTTGTTAAATGGTAGGAATTGAAATAAAGTACAGTAAGGAAACACGGCGTGATTAATAATGTAGCAGGGAAAAACAAGGGCATATCCAAGAGGCCTTTCTTGTCTATTATTAGATAGAAAGCACGGGGAAGACATTAGAACAATGTTTTCTATCATTTTGCTTGAGGCAATTATAGTATATAGCAATTATAGTATATAACAAAAGTGCACATGAGTTCATTGTATCTTAGACTATTGGGTATACTCAATTTTTACTTATGTGACTATTAGACATTTTTAAAAACTATTTTGTGAGTTTTGAATATGTACATATTTAAGACATCTCTGCCTAACTTTGTAAAACATATCACAGCTTACTTAACTTTTTAGATGAAAGTCATGTGATATCTGAATGGATATTATTAGTTCAGGGCAAATTGAAGGGCAAAGACTTGGAGGCCAGAGACTTGGGTTCCCTGCTGCTATTTATCGATTCTGATATGGAGCTACTCGATTAAGTATGATGGAGCTATTTCCTCATCTGTGCAGTGGAAGAGAGAATATTTTGTAGGGTTATTGTAAAAATTTAGGTAAAAGAATTCCCAATGAAAACATACAGTGTTTTTAAAGTTTATAAAAAGAACTGAAATAGTCTTGTGTGCTCTAAGATATAATTTTAAAAAGTATTTTAATATGGATCATCTTATTTTGCTAAGGCATGCATTATCCCTCACTGCCATGAGGACTCAAGAAGGTTGTGCAGCCCTGGCTGGTATCACAGTGGATAAGGTGCCAGCCTGCGAACCCAAAGGTCGCAGGTTCGATTCCCCAGCCAAGGCACATAACCAGGTTGCAAACCAGGTCTCCAGTCAGGTCTGTGGCTGGAGGCAGGTGAAACGCAACCATACATTGATGTCTCTCTCCCTCTCTGCCTCTCTCCCTTCCCCTCTTTCTAAAAATAATGAAATAAAATCTTTAAAAAAAAAGAAGGTTGTGCAGCCTTCCACTAGCCATGGTCCCTAAGTTTAAAGATTTGAACTTTGAAGGAAGTCATACACACCCTTCCAGATGATGTGTATGAATACCAACATGTATTATGAGCAGTTTCCCCGGAGGAAGCAAAGAATTAGTTGCTTTTTCTTACTGGTACTAAATAAAAGTATAGCTCATTTGTGGTAACTTTGATAATCAACACTACCAGAAAATGTGTTAAATTTCATTGGTGGTATTAATGTTTTTAATTGAAAAATATTTTGCTTTATAACTAAAAATTAGTATCTGGTGTTAATACTTATAACCATCAATTGCTATGAATTACTGCAGAATCAGCTATGTACAGAGCCGGGCAAATGTAGATTTATAGTTGTCTGTATGGAAAATAATACAGGAATTGTTGAGAGAATTAAGTGAGAACTATTACAAACAGGATATGTTATGGATAGGTGCTTTGTTTAGTACAGTAATAAATAGTACAAGATTGAAGTCAGTTTTGCATATTTGCAACTGTACACCTACTTTTGCCCTACCCTGTACCTCAACTAATAATGACCTAAACTGGATATTTATTTGCCTCTAAGTAACACAGTAAATATTACACCCCTGGCATGATTTTTCTTTCCTATTATAGAATGTTCTGGTGAAAATAGTAGCAGGGATGGTGGTAACTTAGTGGGTGTAAGGAAAATGGTCATGTACTGCAAGTGGCGGAGGGTGAGGATGGCTTGAAATTATGAGGTCTGTCCAGCAAGAATTGAGGGCAAACTTTTTAATTAAATTATGACATTGTCTCAATATTGTCTGGACAGACCTCATATACTTTATATACACATTTTGTAAGGCATTGGGATTTGGGCTTTAAATTATTAAAAGGATGGCTTTGGAGCCAGGTCTCCTGTCCTGTTTCTGAGCTGAAGGAGCATAGGTAATTTGTTGTGTGCCCCTATCTCCTTATCTATAAATTAGAGGAAATTGTACTTATCTCCAAGTGTTATGATGAGGGTCATATTAATTTTTTTAAAATCATGTGGTACTCTGTTAGCTAATGCTATCAATTTTGTAATTCCATCTTTAAAAATAACTCTACTTTTGTTGATAATTTACATAGCTACTTTTCTAATCTAGTCTAGCTTTTTTTTTTAACCTTTGGCCTTAAATTTTAAAGTATGTTTTTTGTTTCTATATCTGAAATAAACAATTTCAAATGGTGATGCAAAAGAAGAGCTGTTAAATCCTAATTGAAAGAGGACTGGAAGTTCTGACTCATGCCATCTGACAATAGAGGTTAAGTGAACTGGACAGTCTTACAGAAGCTTGGTCAGCAAATGGATTAGCTTGACCAGCTGCTTTTTTGTCTGTGAAAATAACTTGAACTTCAGTGTTGTGTTAGCAACAGATGCTCTGTTTGAGTAGAGGAAGAAAACATAATTGCCTGGGGTATGTGAGGCATACTGTCGGATACAGAAAACCACAGTATTATCCCCTGGAAATAAACAGAGGGATTTTGTTTATATATCGAGTTTCTGGGACACTTTTGTGAACAGGATGTGTTAGGGATAGGTGGCTTTGTTTGATACTCAAACCTTTTGATTATATCCTTAAGTGGTTTTAAGATAAAATCCCAAAGGTTTCTTTAGCAGGTAAAATGTGTATATTCAAAGAAACCATTGAAATGAATAAGACATTTGCCCCTTTTTAGAATGTTGGCACTTAGAATTTGATAGTTTCGCTTAAAATTTTGTGCAGGAGACCATTCACATCCATAGGGGTTGCCGTTTCTAGGAAAAGGTACATGTCATAAGAATAAAAAAGGCAGAGGACTGGGAGGAGGGGAGTGGGGATCACAGAGAGGAAGGGTATCACCAAGAGCATACATTGTCAGTTGTTTGCTCTTCCCCACTTTTTCCTGTGTAGCCTTTATTTTATTTTTTTTTATCGATTGATTTTTGAGAGCAATTTGTTGTTCCACTTGTTTATGCAGCCATTGGTTGTGTCTGGTACGTGCCCCGACAGGAGATCGAACCCACAACCTTGGCAGGTGAGGATGACACTACAACTCACTGAGCTACCTGGCCAGGGCCCAAATTTTTAAAAGAATATAATTTATTGTATGGCTGTGTCATAGGATAGACAGATTGATTAGATTTAGAGGAAATATTTCGAAGTGCTAAAGAGAATGGGCTTTGTAGGCAGACTGAGCATGATGTTTACCTCACAAGCAGTATCATTTTGGACAACTGGTTGAATCTTCCCTTTCTTGTTTGTGTAATGCGTATGTAACCCTGCCATAGAAAGGGAGACAGTCCTTGAACCAGAAGGAGCCCAGTCTCAATGGATGCTTACTCTACACAATCTGAGGATTGCAGAATCATTTTTAGTGTTTCATTGTGTTGTTTTTAAATATGTAGAGAACCTATGTTACATGAATACTTGAAAGACTCTCTAGTCCTCTGCCCTCTTTTCTGCATCTCCCCCGCTGTGCCCAACCCTCCCCCAAGTCCTGACTCCTTTCTCCTGGTTGTCTTTGTATTCAGATCTTGGTCCTGGGGCTTCTGGGAGTTGCACCAGCAAGCTAAACTGCTAAATCTTGATGTGTCTTTGATAGCATAACTTCATTGTGTTATTGTACTAAAATACCAACAGTGGTGAGGATGAGAAGAAATACTATAGTTAAATGCATAGAGCAGAATCCTAGACAGCCCCAGGGATGATGGTAAGACCTACTTATCTCCAGGGATTGTTGAGAGAATTAATGAGAACTGTTGTAATTCTTTTTAATTTTTCACTGTCATAAGTTTTTACATAAAGTATTATTCCTTTATCAGATTCCTTTTATAACTTTTTTATCAATATTTGATTGTATTTTGAAGAGAACCTTCACACGAAATCTTACAGGAAATTGTTAAAATATTTACACTTGTAGGTGCTTACAGATACAAAGATTGTGTGTTTGGGAAAATTATGAAGCAAAAGTACTTGCATTTGATTTTTACTGAGAATATGAGTACCTTGTTTGGGTTTTGCTGTTACTACCCATGGAGAGTTATTAAACAACTAGACTTCTGCTGTCCAGTATGCTAGTACTTGTTACACAGCATATAAAAAGTGAAATTAGAATTAAAAATGTTTAGGTCCTCAGTTGCTCTATCCACGTTTCAAAAGCACATTTGCCTCATGTGGCTAATGGTTATCTTATTGGACAGCACATACAACATTTCCATCATATGTCCTCATATGTGCTCATATGTGCTGTCCTGAATAGTACTGAATTAGAGTGTATGAGAAAAATAACCAGGTGTTTTATTTAAATAGGAAGCATTTATCAAAAAGTCTGAGGCATTTGCTACTAAAATTATTATTTGCTATGCTTCTGCAAAATCTGTGAATATTACAATGAATTTTTATAATTTAAGCTGCACATTTATCTACTTTGATACTTATAAAATGTTTCTTATTTTTATGAATAAATAAAATGTCAAATTTTGGTGTCTCTTTGGTTTTATTCCTGATATCCTGGTGTTCTGTTAGAAGTTTCCATTTGTTTTTGCGATGTTTGATATTTGTATGCTATAGCATTATGACCAAAATAATAGTATGATATTAATTGTGATCATCTTCATTGTGAAAGGTATAATGTGTTAGGAATAAGAAGTTTTAAAACAGTACACGTACATATCTCAATTTTTTTAGTTATAGGCCTTTGGAAGTTTTGAACAAGAAATTTTACATTGCTCCTATTATATAATACTCTTATATAAAATGTTTATTTATAGAGAATTGCTGTTAATTATCATTCTCTTGTTAAAATATAATATTGCATTTTTTAATCCTAGGAAGCTCTACAAAGGATCATTTCAACTCTGGCAAATAAAAATGATGAAATTCAAAACTTTATTGATACACTAAATCAAACACTAAAAGGAGTTCAGGTATGAATTTTTTTTAAAAGTTTGTGTAAATGTTAGAATGAATGGTTGGATCAAATTAGAAGTATAAAAACACTCCATCGACTCTATATTATAAACTCATGGAGATGAGAGCAGGGTTTTTAAATGGCAGATACACAGAAATGCTTTCTTTTATAGTCTTGCATTCTCCCAGGAATGATCAAGTAAGTAGTAAGGGAAGTAGAAAACTCTGAAATCATACTTACTAGGTAATATTATAATGTTCACTTTTGTCCTTTTCCATTTTATATTTGTCTTCCTAATTTTAAAAGAAAATTATACCTTTTCTAAAGTACTGGGAAGTTAAGCATTCCTTTGACAGCAAATAGTGGAAGAAAATTGTAAATATGAAGAGGTCTCCTTATAGAAGTAGATGAAGGTACAACATTAAGTTAAAAAGTAAAGTGACCAATGAGGAGAGAGATGAATACTTAAGGAAATGGTCCCAGGTTTGGGAAGATAATCTATACTATCAATAATCAAATGTTGATGGTGGAAGGTGCCTTAAAAATAATCTGGTGGTGCTTTCCAATGAACATGCCTTAATGAATTTCAAGGACAATTCTTTGTAAAATAACATAGAAGATTTGTAGGACATTAGAGACAGTGAATCCTTTCCTGTGGTTTTTGTTTTAAGCTAGGTACTTGCCTGGTCCTTGGCCTGTTAAAGTTTATGGTCATTGTTTTTCCTTCACTACTTAACTGTCTGTCTTGAACTATTCCATTAGAAAATTTAGTGACTTCACAAATCCACTTTAAGAAAAGCTAGTGGTTGTTAAACTTTTGATCTGTGAGAGAATCGCCACATTTGACACCTGAATAAGGAGACCATAAGATAGAGCTAGCCCAAGATTATTTTTCTGATTGATAGATTAATGAAACTCGATCTTAGAATTCAGAAAAAAGTAGAGGGGGAATTATGCTACACTGGTCACTGAAGATGGGGATGTACAGGGGAGTGGGAGAAAGACCTTATGAATGTGCCAGTCGGTTTTTGAGGGTGAAAGAGTGGCCCCAATCCCTTGGATGAGTAAACTGACGTCCAAGAATTTAAGTGGCTTGTCCAAGGTCACACTATTACTGAGTGGTTGATGTGAGGTTTGATTTAGGTCTTCTGCCCTCCAGACTATACATTTCTTCCTCCATAGCTTGTTCTTACCATTATAAATAAACTAAAATGATCACACCTCTTTTAGTAAGGCTCTGGTATGATGATGTCTAGTTTTCACAAACATTATAAGCAAAAGTTTGAATTTTACGGTAGGTTGTATGTATTAGTTCTCTTAGTGCCAATTTGCTTCTCTTAAATGAATGATTCATTTAAGTTGAAAAATGCCTTAAGATAATTTCTTTCATCTCATAATTGTTGCATGTATACACATGGCTTATCTAGGGATTTCAGAGAGAGTTCAAATTACTTCTTGTTGAAACAATAGCATCTTGCTTAATGAGGCATTAATATGTCAGCAGACTTTAAATGCTTTATTTTCATTCTGCTACTATTAACTAGTCTGGGCAAGTCACTTATCTATTTAATTTCATAAAATTTAGGAGTTTGACTACAAATTCTAGTCAGTAGATGATTTCTAAGTTTCCTCCTAGCAGTGGTTGATAAATCTCTTAGGAGCCAATAAGGAATTGCTAATTTAAGTTTTGTATACCTTTTGTAAATGCAGTATTTTAGGCAACCTGAAAGTTTTAAATTTTACACAAAACAGCCCCACTTCTATATGTCCAAACTATTCCTCAAGAGTTATGGAATAAAAATCTCTGGATTGTTTTATTTAAATGCCTAATGATTCTGATGTACACTTAGGGTTGAGAATCACTAACTTAGGCCTTAGAGCCTGAAGGTCTGGACAGAGTTGGCAACCTTAAAACAACCTTTCACACTACCTGGTGGAAACAATATTAAATAGTATCATAAAAGGTGAAGAAAGTGGGTAAGGCTCCAGGCTGCAAACCCCAAAGGTCACTGATTCAATTTCTCAGCCAGGGCACATAACCAGGTTGCAAGCCAGGTCTCCAGCCAGGTCCGTGGCTGGAGGCAGGTGAAAGGCAACCACACATGGATGTCTCTCTCCCTCTCTGCCTCTCTCCCTTCCCTTCTCTCTAAAAATAATAAATTTTAAAAAGGTGAAGAGGGTATGGGCTAGTATATAAAAGGCTGCCTAACTCATAGCTGAAGTAGTGATATCAGCATTATCAGCTAGATTCTTGGATGTATGTTTTTAAAGCCTTTTGTCAAATATCTTTATGATGTTAGGCTGAAAAGGTTATAATCATAGATCTAGTTATCTCCTTTGGTAAGTCTATCTTAGTTTTTAATGTTTGACAGCACTTTGGTAAAATCATTTTGTTTTGTTTATTAAATAGGAAAATTCTTCTAACATACTTTCAGAGTTAGATGAAGAATTTGATAGTTTGTACTCTATATTGGATGAAGTGAAAGAAAGTATGGTTAACAGTATCAAGCAGGAACAAGCTCATAAATCACAAGAGTTACAGGTGAGATCATGAAACTAGGAATAATTTTAGTCCAATGCTTGATTTAATGAAAGCAAAAATTAAGGAGTTTCTGTGTATAACTATATTTTTATGTTGTAGAAGAATGATTCTTTTTAGTCATTGATATTTTTCATTGTGATAAAAAATAAAATGTGAGGTGTATCCTCTTAACCATTTAAAAATATACGGTTCAATAGTGTTAATTATATTAATGTTGCTGTGTAATAGCTCTCTTGAACTTTTTCATCTTGTACATTGAAACTATATCATACCCATGGAACAACGCCTCACTTGCCCCTCATGTACTGCCTGGCAACCACCATTGCGTTTTCTGTTTTCCTTATTTTGACTCTCTAGACCCCTGATTAAGTGAACCATACAGTATTTGTCCCTTTTGTGATTGGCTTATTTCACGCAGCATAATGTACTCAAGATTTGTCCATCTTTAGCCTGTGCCAGTATTTTCTTTTTATGACTGAGTAATATTCCAGTGTATGTATATGGACATTTGGGTGGCTTCTTCCTCTTGCTTTTTGTGCATGATGCTGCAGTGAACATGGCTGTACAAATATCTCTCTGAGATCCTGTTTTCAATTCTTCTTGATGTAAATCCAGAAGTGGGATTGCTGGTTTATATGGTAATTTTTAGTTTTCTTGAGGAACTTCCATACTATGTTCTTTTTTAAATTGTATTTTATTGATTATGCTATTAAACTTGTCTCATTTTCCCCTATGCTCCCCTCCTCAGCAACCCCCTCCACTACCTCAGGAATCCCCACACTGTGTGTATACCCTCTTGTTAAAGTTGAGTCTTAATTGCTGTTGCCACGTCCAGGGTCAGCTACGGCTTGGATTCTGTCTGGGGTGACACGGCATAAGCGCAAAGGAGTCTGTAGATGGCTGCTACTTATGCTGGTCTTGGAAGTGCCTAGGTGAGGCCGACAGTGAACTGAGGCTGAGGCCTGCTGGTGCTAGGCCTAGCCTGGGGCAGCTGAGTGAGGGGTGCCGGCTCCCTGAAGCCAGATGCTGCTTGTTTAAGTGAAATTAGGAAAGTGTGAAGCATGGGCCAAGAGAACCCGATTGTATGGAAACGCCACTGGAAACAACTTAGGTGGGCCTGAAAGTTGGGTGGAGCAGGGGTTCAGGGAGTCCGGCTGAGCCTCAGCTGCGGCGTCGCCAGCCCCCTGCTGCTCTGTGGCGGGAGGGCTCGGAAGAGGTGCAGTGGCCCTGCCAGCACTCCTCGGTGGGGGAAGCTGCCACACAGTCCGGTTCCTGCCTGTGGCTCTCTGGGGCCTTTCTACCTGCTGCCCCACCCTGCATCTCAGAGCAGGTGTCTTTGTGTTCGGGCTCTTTCAGAGGAACTGCCAGCATTTCCAGCAGTTTCTGTCTTCTGCAGCCCTAGTCCCTTCTGATTTTTGCAGTCAGGAGTATGGCAGCTTCTCTTCCTGGTGCTGGAACCCTGGACTGGGGACCCTTCACCCCTTAGATAATTCCTCCTGATTTTTCATCGACATTCATGGGTATGGGACAGCCTCTAATACTCCGCCCCTCCTACCAGTCTGGATCAAGTTTCTTCTTTAATTCTGTGATTGTAGGACTTAGATTCAGCTCAATTTCTGATGATTCTGAATGGTACAATGGTTGTCCTATAATTTATAATTGCAATTTTGATGTGGGTGTGTGAGGCAGCCAGCCATGTTTTCCTGCGCTGCCGTCTTGACTGGAAGGCTTCCGTACTATTTTCCATGCTGCTGTACCATATTCCGTTCCCATCAGGCACATGGGGTTTCAGTTTCTCCCCATCATTGCCAACACTTGCTGCTTTATATTTTTTATTGTTATTTTAATTGATCTATAATTAACATAGAGCATTTTATTAGGTGTACAACATAATGATTTGATATTTATGTTGAGTTGGCCAAAAAGTTTAGCTTTTTCCCTACAATGACTCTAGTAATGCTTAGTTGTCTTTAACTTAATTTGAAACAATTCTGTTAGATTGCATTGTGACAGCTGTCATACCAGCGTACATTAAAAAAAGTTATCAAAATTGGTTAAATTTTGTGCAGCCATTTTAATACTGAAGATGAAAGAAAATATGCAACATTTTCATGTATTGTGCTTTATTACTTCAAGAAAATTTAAAATGCAACTGAAATGCAAAAAATGATTTGTTCAGTGTATGGAGAATGTGTTGTGACTGATTGTGTCAAAAGTGGTTTGTGAAGTTTCTTGGTACTATTGGCATTTTGGCCAAATAAATCTTGGCTCTGCAGCTGTCACTAAATGTATCTGCAGGCAATGACTTTTTTTTTAATTAAAAAAAGCAATTTAAAAAGATAATTTAATAATTCTTCTAAATAACTGATACATTAGTGCTCTTTAAATGTATTCCTTTGTACCTCCCTTTTCTTAGATTATTTTATCTTAGACTTTGCACTTAGACTGGGTTCTTTTCTTTCCTAGTCCTTTGAGACATATTCTTTATTCTTCTTGGTTTTTTTACTTTAATGCTACATTGACTAGTCTGCCTTAGTGATCCTATATGATAGGACCATTTATACCTACCATTTTGTTTTCAGTGATTTTTCATAAACCTTTTATAAAGGGAATATTTCAAATGGTGGTTTGTTAATTCATCTTTGGAATTCATTAAGAAGTTTACTCATGGGGGGCAGTATTTTTATGAAGTTGTGATTAAGTTCTTAGGAAAACACATGAAAACTTATTTTAACCCCCAAAATGGCTGAATTATTCTACCTTTTCCAAGTAAAATAAAACATACTAGAAATCAATAAAATGAGGTTGTCTTTAGTACTGATATTAAGGGAAAACTAGGTAGACTTGAATATGAAATAGATCATAATAAATATTCTGAAGAAGAATCTTGGATACATTTAAAAGCATAGAAATTGGTCTGTGTTTAAAGGTATCACTAACAATATTTTCACATGATGGGGCTTAGTTTTAGATCCACAAATAATAGAGTAAGAGAAAGAGAACTGAATAAGAAAGATTGTGTTAGGTGAAATTAACGCATCCCTGAAACAGAGCATATCACTGGGACAGTTACCACCTCTTGTTCTTCTGTATTTTTTCAATCTAGGCTCAGTATTTTTCATTGCTGTATTATCGTGTATTGGAAACTATAACATTTAGGAGTATTATTTGAGTGTTATGATAAATGGAGTACCGATTGTGCTCAGTTGAATGTACCTATAATTTGATTAATAAACTTTAGTTTAAATAGTTAAATATCATAATGAAATACTGTCTTCATTTTAGAGGATGTTGTCTGCAGATGGATTATTTTGTTACTTTAATATAAATTGTATGTAGTTTTCTGACTGCCCTGATTGAGACGACCCTTTAAGTAAATTTATATTTATATTTTTAGTTTATATTAATTGTTTAACTTTGTTTTGTGTTTCTTTTTCTCTTTTTAAAAAGTTTATTCTTTTGTATTTTTAAATGATGAGAATGATGAGTATATTTTTATCTGTATGCAGTTAAACTCTTACAAACTGTAGAAAGATGTTAAGTACAATGAATTAAGATAATTAAAATTTCTTGAAAATATGACCAGCGATTACCTTCAGTAGCTCTCTACAATACTTTTGTTCAGTTGTTGTTATTAAATTGTAAGTTCATTATAACAATAGTATGTAAGATTCTGATGGGAATAGGACATTTTATTTTAATGATTTTTTTTTTCCTAGAGTCAGCTTAGTCAATGTAATAATGCACTGGAGAACTCTGAAGAACTACTAGAATTTGCAACACGGTCATTAGATATAAAGGAAGCTGAAGAATTTTCAAAGGTACAGAAAATATCAACCAAAAAACTAATCCACATAAAAGGAAAGTTTTGATTAAAACTACTTTTTTTCTCTTTTTATTGGCTTTTTTGGTCTAAAAAAGGTAGTCTAAAAGGAATATAAAGTCTAGTTTTGTATTCCTTTCTATGAACTGATTGGGAAAACATCATCACTTGATGCAGATGAGCACTGCAACTTAGTGAAACTTTTTGTTAAATGTTCCACCATTTAGTTTAAGATATATTTGAATGTGTTATTAAAATATGAAAATGTAGATCTCTTAGGGGGAAAGTTTGGTATGAAACTATAAACAGTAGAGCAGAAAGATTGTTAATGTTTTAACCTGGGTCCTGGTGTTGAAGAGATTCTGAATTCTAGTTTCTAGTTTTTATATTAAGTAGAGTTGTTTTTTAATGATTACCAATTTATCAAATCTAATATACCTGATGTAGAATAAGGATATAGAGTATATTTTTAAAGGCTGTGAAAAGTGGATCATTAAGCTATATAATTTGCAAAATATAGACTAGTAATGTTATCAAGATAAAATATTTGAATTTAATGTTATTTTTCTTGGTCTTTGGACAAAGTAGTGAGCTGCATTAGTGTTAGAAGGGTGGCTTTATAATCCATTTGTGTCCATTTAATGTTTTCATTTTATGATTTTTCTGTAAACTTTAAAGTGGAAAGATCTATCTTGAGAAGGTAACATTTGCTGGCTTATATTCCTACCTTAAACTGTTACATTAGGTTGATAGTAAATATACGCAGAAAGATCACCCGCAAATGAGATCTGATCATTAGCTTTATTTCTGGATGGACAATTAGCCAAAACCTCTCCAAACCTGTGTTCTCTGCTGATAGCTGGCCTGCACAACACTGCTTGGATCCTTTGCCAAAATTAATATTCCTATCTTTGTCCATTCCCTGAATTTAGAATTTGAATTCTGCCTATGAAGAACTGAATCTGTGGGACAATTTCCAAGTCAATATAGCTAACCAGCCAGTTCACCATCTTGCCACACATAACCCACTTGTCAGACTAGAAAGGATGGAATGAGTACCTGCCTGGGTGCCTACAATGGAGTAAAATATACAGACTAAGGGGAACGGGAAACAGTCTACATTTGATTACAAATGAAAAGGAACAATAGGTTTTGTGTACTTCCCACTTCTGCCTTATCATCATTAGAATATTGTTCAGTGAGTGTGAGGCTCCAACCACTGGGAGAGGCAAATAAGGAGAGGGGTGGAAGGTCATTCAGTATTTTCAAGGGAGCAGAAGTAACAGCAGAAGCTGCTTCTGTGGGCAGAAGTCAGGGATGCTGAGAGAGGAGAGGACCTTTAACAAAGGCATGAATGTTTCTGTTTTGAAAGCAGTTTGGAAACAGATCTAAATATTTGTTAAGAATAACTCAAGCTAGAATTTTTTCCATTGTTTTTATTATGGGTGTTAATGTTCTATGAAAGTCTTATCTGGTGGGTGGGGAGGGGAACAGAGGGGAGCAAAAAAGGGATGGATATAATACAACAACAATAAAATTTAAAAATAAAAAATAAAAAATAAAATAAAAGTCTTATCTGTTGTATAAATGCCCTTAGTCGTAGAGCACAGATGTATACAATACTGTAGCTGAAGTTTATGTCAAGTTATTTACTATATTGTGAAGATGACTTTAAAGTGATGGTATTTTTTTTAAAGTTCTTTTTATAAACATTTATATAGAAAATGTTAAATGTCTAATCAGTATGCAGTGCTTTATTTTTTTTCAAGTTGGTGTTTTTGCCAAAGGAAAAGAGCATTTTGAAACTATCTCTTTTCATTCTGTGATTGAGTCCCTTTCATTTGCCAAGTTATTCTCTTAATGCATTATTTTTGGGGTGAGAGCAGACATCTCAATTACATATTGCAAAAATGAGCATTGAAAAAGTATTAAATATTTGCCCCTTGTGCATTTTCAGAATGTCTCAAGGAAGTATTACAAAATTATCTGTTCCAGATCCGGTAGGGAAACTTGAAATATAAACAATGTGAACATGTCAGTGTTGTGTGGCATTCAGATTTTTACTAGTAATTCTATTGGGCTTTACTGCAAGTCAAAGTTAAGATAAATCCTCTCAGGCAAATGCCAAGTCAAAACTAGAAGTTTGACTTCTAGTTTTTGCTAGATTCTTTCTTTTGTCAGTATTAGTGTAATTTTCTCTCAGCTATTTTCATTCAAAACCAGACATATTCTTATTTTTTTGCTGTTTATCAGTGCTTTCTGATTTTAACTCTTTGCTTTCTTTCTCCATTTCAGCCTGTATTTCAGAGAATTAAATTATTAAAATGTTTAATTCATTTTAGATAATTTTACAAAGTTATTATCTGCAAATATCACTTAGGATGGATTTGAGGGTTTCAAGATACCTTAGTGCTTCTCCTTTTATAGGTAACTGAGTGCTAGTAAATGTGAATGGCTGAAAACCAGATCTCTTAAACTTTGGTCATGTTCCTTATTTTTTGATGACAAGTTTCAAAATTTTTGCTGATTGGAAAGAAATTTGGAAATCTGAAATTTTGTTCTGTTTTGGAAAATGATTCATTGAATACAATAAGCAAGATCTAAAACTATTTTATTTCATTTTTAACTGTCTTTAGCAAATCCCATTTAATTTAGGTGCTCCATAAATAGAATTAAGAGAATTAAGAGTACTTTGCTTCTAATACCTTTCTGGAAAAAAAGGAAAAATAACAATTAAAAAGGGATATAGGAACATTAAGATCTTAACCTTCAAAGGGCTGGAGAAAGTCAGGGAAGAAAATAGTTTCTATATCCATTCATTGCAAATTGAAAATGAAAGAGATTGGGAAAAGTTCTGGTTTAACTTCTTTCTATTTAATTGGTGATTATGAAGAACCATTTGTGATTACTATTCTTAATACATTGTACTCTGACTACAATTTTCTTTAGGAAAGTTTGGTCTTAGGTGACAGTTTCCTATAACTGATAAAAGAAAGGATCAGAATTGTAAGATTTATTTTAAAAACAATTCATTGTGAGGTGGAGGAATGGAATGAGAGAGAAAGGAGATACCTGTGATATGAACAGAGGGAATGAAGTGTTCAACCAGTATGTCACTAGAAGATTGAAATAGAAATAGTGATTGAAATTGAAATAGAAAATACTCATGTTGAGCAAAGTAATATGACCTAATACTTCTTGAAGGCTTTCCAGTAATATACAGTACCATACCCTAAAAATCTAAGCATTCACTGAGGCCTCTTCATAGCTCACTAAGTGGACCTATGTAGTTGCAAATAAATGTATGGGAGACAGAGCCATGGTAAATGATGGGGTAATTGGTAATTATTAAGCAGAGATGTTTAAGTGACAAACCTCATCACAGTTCAAATGAAAACTTAGAGGAGTCCAGCAACATTGCAATGTGTACTTTTTGGACAGCTTTCTGTATGGGGAGAAGAAATTCCAGGAAACAAATTTACCTATTTTCCAGTGTAAGACATTTTTTAAAAAAATGGGCTCTTTGAGAGAAATGTTTGCAGCATTTGAGATGTTCTACTCTTTATCATTGCACAGAATAACTTTATCAATCCCTCTTGCATTTATATATATGCACTATAAAATTTGAACCTAAGGGATGAGGAACCACTTCAGTCCTCAGTTTTACCAACTGGGCAGTTATATTATCTACATGGGACGATAGTTTTCCCTAAGTTATCTCTTCTTCATCTATTCACTTTCTGGTTTGTCACAGTCTGTATTTAAGTGGTAACATTAAATCTTTACATGCATATGTATGTGTGTACACTTGCACACACTGAATGGCACTTTACTAAATTAAGTAACATTAGATACAAAATTGAGTAATTATAGTCAATTTAATAAACAATAATGGTCTTTATATTATTGGGTTATTTGCAAGTCACTGGTTAGTAACATTCCTTTTAATCAGGTTCTAAACCAGTTGGAAAATAAGATTATTTATAAAGCTGGCAAGAAGCCAAATGCTGATAACATGATAATGGAGAATTTGGCTTATATCGTCGTGCAATCTTTCCTAATACTGAATCCCAGAATTACACAGATTTACCCACCCAGGTATGGTCAATAGAGGGCTGTCTCTGGTGTGTGTCAGTGCCGGGGAGCTTGTTTCGGTGACGCTGACTGCATCCAGGGAAGGAACAGAATATATGTTCTCTGTGGGCAGGCAGGCTGACAGGAAAAGGAAAAGATGCTGAGCTACTTATTTCTAGTTTCTCCTTTCAAACTCATAATCAGATGAAGTCATACCACCTCCCCAAGAGAAATGAGGGAACAAAAGAGGCTAAGGGAGTAGTAATGCTTGTGAAAGTTTCTCCATCTATAAAGAAACATCACATGCAGAGAAGAGTCTCCTTCCCATCCCTGGTACATATTAAAATCTTTGGTTTGTAATCCTACCTTTAAATATATGACAATAATTTTAAAAAGCAATGTAATTGACCACCATAATGTTTCTTATTCCTGGTACCCAGGTAGTGTCATGATTTAAGGATTTAAGGAACATAGATGCCACGAATTGGGTTGTCTGCTTGCAGAATGTGGAGCTTGAAAAGTATATTTGGAAACATTAAGGAGCCAAATCCCTTAATAAAAAATAGAATGAGTGGTATACAAAGTCACAGAATTGATCATGATAATCTTGGAGCTGTGTAACATGCTGATCTAAATTGCAGTTCTGTTCTCAGATCAGAATATTTTAGGGTAGGTATGAAAATGACATAGTAAGAACAGTATTAGAACTGAAGGAGAGACAACAGAAGCATTTTTATATACATTTAATAATTATTAAGTATTACTGTGTATCAAGCTTTATGCTAAACACTGGGGCTGGAGTGTAGAGGAAAACAGCCATGGTCTATGTTGGATGCATCATTGATAATTCTGGTCAGTATAGGAAAAAAATTTTGTTGGATATAAGTATTATATTGCATGTAAATGTAAAGGGCACAACAGTTTTACCTGTATTTTTTCACCATTTTTCGGTTACTGTCACCAAGCGATAGCTGTGTCCCCTTCCTCGACTTATGTTAGCATTCTCAAAAAAAAGGAAGAGATCTTAATGTAGAATAGATTTTAAGTTGGCAGCTCCTATGAAGTCATATGAGGGAAAGACATCATTGCTTAAAGTATTTCTCTGGGTTCTCCTCTGAGTTTTTTGCCATGAGAACGTCACTCTTGGGGAGCAAAGATTGTAGAACTGTAGCCTAGTTTTATATATCAGCAGGCAGGCTCTGAGAATACAGGCTGTGCCCAGTGAAAGCATATAGCGAGAACTTGGAACAATCATTATGAAGTGGTGAAAGAGATCTCTGAAGAAAAATTGGAGAGCAGATTTGAAATGTGTAAGAAAACCACCAGAATGCATAGAAATGTGTGGCCCACGAAGATTGATTGTACTAGTGGAAGAGTGTTGGGAATGAAAGTGGAGGGGTGTTGTGATAATTCTAAGGTAAGAAAAAACACTTATAGTTATCTGGTTGTAATTCAAAGTGTTAAATTTCCCTCTTTTTGGGTGATTTATATGGGATCTAGCTTTTGTACCATAGTTCTAAAGTGACATTACGCAAGCTGATACAAACTGTGCAAATTTCATATATTTATATTTTGGTGAATATGAACTAATCTATTCCAGGGTTTATATCCTAACTTTTCTTGCATGTCACCGCCATTGAAACTTGCATGAAAAGCACTAACTGCCTTCTTTCTCTTCTCCCTGATTTGCTCCAAGGCTGCCAGACAAATCAAGGATAGGTATGGAATAAAACCTACATTTTTATTTGTGTTGATATTGAAATCAGAAATGAAATTCAAGAAAAGTTTAATAGAATCTTGGTGAAAGTTAAAATCCCTAGTGGTTAAGTACAAAAAAACAACAACCAAACACCTGTCTTCTGTATATCTTCTGGAATAAATAGCATATATATTAATAAGATTTAAAAAAATAGTTGTGGACAATCATGTTCTTCCAAAAGAATTTCATTTCTGGTATAATATAGTTAGTTTTAGTACAGTTCTTAATTAACTGTGCTAATGGATGGGAAATCAATTGGAATAATTGGAAAAAAAAAATTCCTGGAATGCATTTTTTATTGTTCTTAAATTTTATAGGTGTGTTTTATTTTCTGACAAGTCACAGCATTTTAAATAGTCTTCAGGGGCTTAGGCTGTCCTTCTTCACTGCTCTCCTGTTAACACCTTTGTATCCTCATTCCATCCTGCTCCTGGTGCCACCTCTCTCTCTTTCTAATGCCACTACTTTCTAGTTATGGGAAGAGAAGATTAAATAAAATCACGAGAGACTTTAGCTTAAAAGAAGCCCTGGCCAGTGTGGGCCCCAAAGGTTTCAGGTTCAAGTCCAAGTCAGGGGAACATGTCCTGGTTGAGGGTTCAGGTCCCCGTTGTGCACCTACGAGATAGGTCCAGGCTCCAGGGTGAGAGGCAGCTGATAGGGTTTCTCTCCCTCTCTCTCTCTCCCTTCTATCTCAAATCAGTAAGCGGGTCCTCTGGGGAGGATTTTAAAAAAAGGAAATTGAGTACACTGAGTACAGCAAAAGGCTAAAGGAGCTGCTGGCGATTTTGAATTGGGTTACTTCAGAAGGGATGGTCCTGCTCTGCCTGGCTGCTCACACTGAGCATTGACTAGAGTGAGCGATCACTTAGGTTTCCTTCATTTGAGGATTATGAGACTCAGTGGCACAGCTCTTCGGCTCCCTGCTCTGAATCTGAGATGAAATCACTGTTCAGTTAATTTACAGATGTGTTCACTGGTATGAAAACCAGCGTCTCTATTGTTAATCTTAGCTGAAGACTTCGGTTCTCATGGCTGTTTGACTAGAGGCAAGATTAACATGGCAGTCACAGCTTTTTTAGCACAAATACTAATTTTAATATATCTTCTATATTTTGTATCAGGGATTGATTAAAGACATGGATTATTTTTATAAACCCAGAATGTAGAAAGGAGATTATGGGAGTTTGAAGTTGAGAAATATTGGTTATTTAAGAACTGGATGATAGGCAACTTTTTGGCAAAAGTAGTTTCAGGTTATGTATCCTGGAATTTATTTTCCATCCTGGCTAGATGATTCTTCCATTTAGCCACCTATCCACTAAGTCCTGCTCTGGTTGGTCCCTGATTATCTGGATTAGAAGTCAATTCCTAATCAGGCTTTGGGCCTTCCAAAGGCTTTGTGAGAGACCTTGCAAAATCCTCCCCGGTTCTTCCCTTAGGAATATCTGTGGTTCTGTCCCTGGCTTCTTCTGCTTTGTCCGGGTTTGTCTGTCCGGGTTTAATTTTTTGATTAGTGTTCAGGGCTGAATGTGTTCTTTGGTGAAGCTTGATTTCTTTTCCTCTTCATCTAAGCCAACCTCCTGACTTGATTTCATCAGTACCCAAGTGATCTCAGGAGGCAGGGTTTCTTTAATCTGCCAGGGCAAACTCCATTTATTTTTGTTTTGTTTTGTTTTTAAAGCCTATACTTGTGTTTTTAGACCCCATAAAATTTTTACTTCCTCACTAAGGAACATTTCTGGGTTTTGGCTGAATTTTTTAAACTTGATTGTTAGTTAGTTTCACTAATACCCAGGTTTCTCTGGATATTTGTTTTTACACTATCCAAACTTCTAGAGTTCTATCATTGCCATTTATAATATAAAAATAAATATATAGTCATAACAACATAATTATTTTCAGTGAGGGAAGAATTATTCCCTTGAGGATGAAAGTGGTATTTTAAGGAAGAGTGTATAACATACCTCAGCAAGGAATCAAAGATGTAAAAATGAAAGTGTCAGTGAGAACTCAGTATTGATCATTTTCTGTGGCAGAAATTATACAGGAGAAATAGTGGGAGTGACAGGAAACACTAAACACAGAAATGAGAAGATAATACATAGGAGATCTCTGCATCTTATCAAAGCACTGGTATATACTTCTGGGTAATTAGTAATGTTGGAAGATGATTCATTGAGATACATTGTGGGAGTTACTGGTTCTTAAAGGAAAGGGGTTATGAAAGGAAGAGTCAAGTTCATTAGGTATGAAGTTTGAGGAAGTTAAAAGTGTCCATCTGCCTTGGCTGGTAGCACAATGGATAAGGCGCCGGCCTGCAAATCCAAAGGTCACTGGATCAATTCCCAGCCAGGGCACATAACCAGGTTGCAAGCCAGGTCTCCAGCCAGGTCCATAGCTGGAAGCAGGTGAAAGGCAACCATACATACATTGATGTTTCTCTCCCTCTCTGTCTCTCTCCCTTTCTCTCTCTGAAAATAATAAAATCTTAAAAAAAAAAAAAAAAAAAAAGTATCCATCTGTATGTTTTGCAGTTATTTTTTTTCTTTGCAAAAATAAAATGAGGCAGAGAAGTGGTCCTTTAATTCATTTTTTTTTTTCATTTTATTTATTATACTCTTTCAGAAGTCTTCGAATCTAGAGATACTCAGGGCTGTACATACAGAACAAAAATTTAGCCCTTGTTTCTAACTTCTTATTGATAAAATCTGAAATGTTATTGAGAAGCAGCAGCTTAAAGTAGTATGTGAAAATACTCAGTTCATTAAGTGTGAGGTTCCCTTTCCCATAAATTGTATTTCAGTATAGTACTTTCTTCTTGATAAAATTAGTTAAATTTGTTTCTAAATAGAGTGATTACTTTCCTGGTTTTAAAATGAAATAAAGTAACTAAATAGAGCAGCAGTTGGACATTTTTCATCTCAAAATAACCGAATACAGCAACAAGTTTGATACCTCATACCATTGATCTCTAGAGTAGAGTTGGCAGATCTGAAGGACTAGGCCTGGTATTCTCTTTGTTCCTCCAGCTTTCTTTGCTTCTCCCAAAGTGTGTACTAGGAGTTCATGAATATAATTTTTGTATCATTCTTTGACAAGAGATAATAGGGGAAGTTACTTTGTGATTTTTGTGGAAATTTACTATAATACGAAAAACTGAAATTGAGCTAGAATGACAAATGAATAGAGCATGACCATTTCCTTTCTTCCCAGCTTTAATTGACAAAACAGTTTCCCCATACTCTGGGTAAAATGAGGTCTGTTACAGCTTCTTACCGCATTCATCTAGTAAATATTTATCGAACTATTATTTCTATGGTGTGTGCTTTCACAGAACTGTTCCTCCTGTATCCTTCTGCGTAGCTGATGTTGATACACCAAAGTGATACCCACTAATGATTTCCCTTCTCTCCTTTCCCATCCATGGCCTGTCCTTAGCAGGCACCCAGCTCTGTTTGAGGATACGTGGGGCAGCTGCTACTCCTGGGGAGAATGTTTGAGTCAGGGTGCATGTGCAGTGCATTATTTGGCATATAGAAAGGAGTAAGGCTGGCATCAGGAGGTCAGTAAGATTGAGTGTACAGAGGTTTAGGTGGCCATTGGGTCTGCTAAAGATGACTTACATTGAATATTTGTCTCTTGTGATACTTGTGTTTATATGCAGTTTTATAAAACTGGCTGGAACTTTCATTCCTTAAAGTTATCTTACATGTCTTTAAATTTAAAAACATTTTGCAGTTTTTTATTAGTGAATTTTCAAAGACCCTAAGCAAATTTCTATTTAGTTTTATCTCTATGATGGTTTCTGAAATCACTAAGGTGAAATAATTTCTATCTTTTCATTTGATAAATTAAATACATGATGTTTCCCATTTTTCTAGTTTTAAAAGTATGTTTGTGTTTGCCATAGAGTAACAATGGCTTCAGCCTTCCGCCTGTCTTTGAAACCAAAGGTCAGTGACAACATGACTCATTTAATGGTGGATTTTTCTCAGGAAAGACAGATGTTGCAAACTTTGAAGTTTTTGCCAGGTAAGTAAATACAGATGTTATATGTTATATATAAAAATATTTTTTCTAAAAGATGTTTCTGTATGAACATTAGAATGTAATTGTTAAAGAAATAGAACATTTCCTTTCTTCATTCAACTAAGGAATGCTTAAATGTGCTAGTCTTTATTTTTAGAGATTTATTTTACTAGTGTAAATTTTACTTTTTTCCTCTGTGCCATTGAGTAATAGCTGCCACAGGCACAGTCCCAGGGCGAGGATGCCCTCACAGGATTTCTTTCAGCACCAGCTACCAAATCCTGGCCCCACTATAGGTTTCATTTTAAGAGTCCCATTAAGTGCTATATTTTTTTATCAGTTTGACAGAAGCAGTACACCACCATGGTTAACACTGGGTCTTCATCCAGACTTCCGAGGTTTGAACCCTGGCTGCCACATACTTGCTGTGTAACCATGAACAAGTTATTTAACTTTGCCTCATTTTCTTCACCTTTAAAATGTGATGTTATCCTTCTAGATTTTTTAGAGGGATTGAATGAATTGAAATCTGTAAAGTGATGGAAACAGTACCCATCACACAGTTCACACTCAATGAATGTTAGCTGCTGTCATCGCCATTATCGTGTGGTTGCTTTTGGTTCAGATGGAATTTTATTATCATGATAATGTTAACATTGGTTTATTACAATATTAGTATGATGACGTTTCATATGGTAGCCAAAACCATTTGAAATTGAGTCCCAAATTATTCGTCCACATGTGTGCAAGAGCCAGTTAAAAGAACTGGTTAGTATTCTCTTTTTAGGGAACATCAAATAATGTGAAGTTGACAACTGAAATAATCTGGACATGGTGATTTGAAGGTAGAAACCTCTTAAAAGTGAAGTGTTTTTCTTAAACAGTTGCTTAGAACTGGATTCATTTTTTAGAGGTTAGCTATTTTTAAATAGAGAATGTTGATGATATGAAATTGTTCTTCTCTGAATATTTGATTGGATTTAAAATGTGATTGGAAAGGCAAGGCTAGTAGTCATGAAACTAGAGGAACCAGTAAGGGTAACACAAGTGAAGTATTGACGTCAATCATATAAATCAGGTCTGAGGAGTTATTTGAAGGATAGACAAGAGAAGGAACTATAACTCTAGAAGAAGAAAATGTATTTGTCAGTGTATATTTACCTGTAAGTTGACCTTTCAGAATTACCATAATGCTATCATTCACGCTACTTCTAAACTTAGGACAGTCAGGAATGGTGATTGTGAATGTGCTAATGAGTTCTTTTTTTTTTTTTTTTAATTGAAAAAAAACACTAAAAAGCTTATTTCACCATTACTTACTTTACTTTCTTTTAAGTTTTCAGTGATATCTTCTCAGACCAAGGCCAGTCCTTCTGTATAATTAAGTAGATTGCATGCATAATTAGGATTTCTTTTGGAAAACTGTTAAGACAGTCTGAAGGAATAAGGTATAATTAAAGGAAAAAAAAGATCCTTTAGGGGAGGAGTTTTGTCCCTAAGGAAAAGCATAATAGATTGTTTAAATTTATGAAAGATGAATTCATATTACCAATTTTTAATATTCTGCTCTAGCATAAAAATTTCCAATAAAATGCAATCAGATTAAATAAAAATTGAATACCTCTATCCATTTGTAATTCATTCCATAGATTCTACAAAAATCAACTCTACTGGTATAATGTGTGGCACACGAGTTATGGACTTAACTGTCTGAAAGTGGAAGTGATGATGGATAATTGCTAAGTAATTTTCTTCTACTTTAAGCCATTTTAAAAATACATTGAAACTTAGAGTTTATATTCTCCTTTTGGAGCTTTTACAGCTAGAAAGAGGCCCATGTTTGTGGCAATGTTGACACCACTTGCACTTTTATACTTATATACAGAAAAAACCTTAGTAAAATTCTTGAACCAATTTCCACACTATTGCTAGTTAACTGTCGCTTTATGAGAATTGCTGTGAATTGCTTTTCATTCTCACTTTCAAAGATAGTTACACATTTTCATTATTTTAATCCCCACTAGAGATATGCTTAGAGGAAAGGAGAGGGTGTGTGTGTGTGTAGAGAGAGAGAGAGGGAGGCAAGGAGTGTTTGACTGATTGGCTTCCTTCCGTATGCCCCCTGATGGTATCAAACCCACAACCTTCTGGGGCACAGGAACAACTGAGCCACCCAGCCAATGGCGAGCGAGTTCTTCATTTTCTAAGTAACATTATATTTTTATATGGAAACTTTGCCACCTTTCATCTTCCCATGAAACTCTATCCCTCATTTAATGAATTCTTTCTTCTGTATAGTATCTTGGGTGAACTTCCAACATATATTAGATTCAAGTCAACCTTAATTTGACATATCTCTTTTAAATTATCTAAATTTTCCTCCCAAGTAGCACTAGTTTCTTGGATTGTTTTGTTTTTGTTTTTTGTTGTTTCCATTTTTACCTTGGTTACCACTTTTAGCAGTTTGCTTTCTTTTAGGGGCCACTATTCACAAGAAAGAAGAATCCACGTGGCCAGTACATTCTTATTGATATGGTAGCTGAATTGAGATGTATTTAATGGGGAGTCAGCCAGACCCACTTACAAATTAAAGTGCCTCTCTCTTTATACCAGCCTCTTGGGACTTGGCAAAATTATAAAATTACTACATGCCAAATAGGCATTAACGTTTTCTCACATGTAGGCACACAGAGCCTATTAAATTCATGAATGTCTGTGTTCTGTTCTCTTGGCAATGAATAGTAGTCTGTATTGCTTATGTTCCAGAACAGACACTAACATCTGTTACATATTATAGGGACAAATCCCCCCATAAGACAGATGAAGGAAATTAATTATGACAAGTGATAAATATTTCTTTGGTTGTCTTGTTTTACTAATAAGGTATATCAGATTCCAAATATTTATTATACAGTTACACACATAGGAGTTGAGCTGTGGAGACTATAGTTATTGGAGATCAGTTGTTGGACCTGTCTTCCTCCTGCACCTTCTTACTAGTTAGGCTTGAAGATGAAAGATTTTATCAAATTCCTTTCATCTTCATCTTGGTTATTTTATCCAAGACATTTATTTCATTATTTGTTTGGTTTTGCTACATTAATTGATTTAAAATGTTGAACCACCCTTGCATACTTGGAGTAAATCTTTTAAAACTTTTTTTTTGTGACAAAATGTTTAAATATAGTATTTGCACAGTTTTACACATTTTACACACATCTATATCACTGGAGGACCTCATTTTTCAATTAGCCTGTTATTATGTAGATGAAACATCTGTTAATGTTGAAGAGTTATGGAAAAATCTCTTTTATGGAAAAGAAAGTGATTAAAGTTCATACATGTTAATTGTGGCTCATTTACCCCAGTTTATTTTAATGATTCATCGAACTCTTTGAAGAAACATTTTAAAATTCTTAAGTATTTTGTGAGGTTTGGGAGTTCATTTTTGTTTAGTGCTGAGAAATTACAGTTATTTTATAAACAAGATTTTAAAAATACATTGAAAATATCTTGAATTATTTTAATTATTGGATTCAAAGCCAGTTATTCCATTTTCTCAATAGTGATTTAATTTATATAATATAGCTGTTTGAAATAGATTAAAAGTAAATGTTGAGAAGTAACAAGCCATTCTTGATTCTTTATTCTTAGCATGTTTGAATCACTTTTTGCTAACTAGGATTTAATAAACTTTGAATAGCCTATTTTAAAAACTTTGAAACACAAATTTTTAAACAGAGCTTTGAAAAATACTTATTTTACATTTATAGGGTACTACCTCTCTTAGCTTGAGTCAATTGAATAGTGAAAAAGCAACATGAAAAACCCTAGTTTGAATGACAAACTTAACTATTGAGTTAATACTATAATAAATGAAAAATGAGTCTGTATTTTTTGTTTTTCTTTTTTCCCTTCAGTCCCCAAAGCTCCAGAAATAGACCCACTAGAGTGTTTGGTAGCTGACAACTCTGTAACAGTAGCTTGGAGAATGCCAGAAGAAGATAACAAGATTGACCATTTTATACTGGAATATAGGAAAACTAATTTTGATGGGCTCCCACGTGTAAAGGATGAGCGATGCTGGGAGATAATTGATAATATTAAGAGTACTGAATATACACTATCAGGTAAAATGACTGCATTTCATGAATCCTTCTTAGAAAATAAATACAATTGTGAAAAATAGTTGAGTTACTTTAAAAAGTAATATTACTAAGTTTATTTAGCCAAGTGATTTTTAATTTTTTTAAAGATTTTTATTATTTTTCAGAGAGAGGGGAAGGGAGAGAGGCAGAGAGGGAGAGAAACCTCAATGGTTTGCCTTCCACCTGCCTCTAACTGTGGATCTGGCTGGACACCTGGCTTGCATCCTGGTTATGTGCCCTGGCTGGGAATCAAACCCACAGCCTTTTGGTGTATAGAATGACACTATAACCAACTGAGCCACCTGACCAGGGTGCCAAGAGACTTTTTATGTATTCATTATAAAAGTTAATTCCTCTTAAAATATCAAGAATACCTTCATTTAAATTACTTCTGGATTTTTGCACCCTGGTAAAACAATGTATGTAGAATAGACATGAAGGGATGTTCTGGAAATAATATTTTAGAGTAACATTTAATTTTTACCTTTGTTTTCTTCTTAATTTTCTTTTTTATTGAATTTATTGGTATGACACTGGTTAACAAAATTATACAGGTTTCAAGAGAACAATGCCACAACACATCATTTGTATACTGTATTATTTGTTTACTACCCCAAGTCAAATCTCGTATCACCATTTATCCCCCCTATACCTAACAACAAAAAAGCAATCAATTTTCTAGATGTAGACACTTTTCCACAAATATTGTTGCCTTTACCCTTTCATGATTACCATCATAGTAATACTTAAAAAGTAGAAGTGTGATTTGGTATTAAAAATTTGTTGACTTCTTGAAAGTCTTTAAAAATACATCTCCATAAATAGGGGACTTTGGATATTTGAAATGACAAAATGCTCCCTGAGTTGTTAAACTCTTCTTAGGCATGATCAGTAATACTACTTTTTTTTAAAGATTTTACTCATTATTTTTAGAGAGAGGGGAAAAAGGGAGAGAAGCATCAATGTATGGTTACCTTTCATGGAGACCTGGCTTGCAACCTGGGTATGTTCCCTGGCTGGGAATTGAACCAGCAACCTTTGGGTTCACAGGCCAATCAATGCACAATCCACTGAGCCACACCAGCCAGGGCATATTATTAACTTTACCATATTGAGCATTTACCATTTGTCAGGAGCTGGGCTGAAATGTATTACACAACACTTCTCATTCAATATTTACAATTATATGGTTGGTTTTATTATATCTGTTTTACAGATATAAAAGTGTGGCTCTGTTAGGTTGAAAGTCCCAGAGCTAATAAATTTTGTACTATTTTAATCTAGATATGACTAACTTCAGAATTTTAATATTAATCCCTGTGCTTCACTTACACTTTAAAAAGACAGTATTTCATAAATGTAAAAATTCCTTAGGGTATCTACTTTCCTGAAATTGAATATATTATTTTAAATTGCAGCATCTACTTTGAATGAAATATTGCCCTTTAACTTTTAATGAGGCTCACTACATTTTAAAAAACCTCATCGAGCCCTGGCTGGTAGCACAGTGGATAAGGTGCCGGCCTGCGAACCCAAAGGTCGCAGGTTTGATTCCCCAGCCAGGGCACATAACAAGGTTGCAAACCAGGTCTCCAGTCAGATCTGTGGCTGGAGGCAGGTGAAAAGCAACCATACATTGATGTCTCTCTCCTTCTCTCCCTTCCCCTCTTTCTAAAAATAATGAAATAAAATATTAAAATAAAATAAAAAAACCTCATCAATGAACAAATTTTTTTGTTGAAGAAAGTAATGGACTAGTCATGATTCCTCTTATTAGACATTATTACCATTTCAATATTATTTTTTTTTAAATTGCAGTTGTCCCATTTTCCCTTTTGCCCTTCTCTGCCCAATCCACCCCCTGGCTCTAACAGTCAGTCCCCACACTGTAGGCCATGGCCATGTGTCTTTCTTTTTTTTAAAGATTTTATTATTTTCAGAAAGAGAGGAAGGGAGAGAGGCAGAGAGGGAGAGAAACAGAGAAACATCAATGTATGGTTGCCTTTCACCTGGCTTGCAACCTGGTTATGTGCCCTGGCTGGGCAATCGAACCAGCGACCTTTGGGTTCGCAGGCCGGCACCTTATCCACTGTGCTAGCAGCCAGGGCATCATTTGTCTTTTATATACTCAGCTTAAATTCATATTCTTTCTGAGTAAAGAGTAAAGAGAAAATTACAAAGAGGGGAAAATGTCTGTTTCAAGGTTCATATTCATACTTTTGGAGTAGATTCCTTTACTTTTGATGTCTGAAAACCATTTTCATTTTTTCAGGCTTAAAGTTTGATTCGAAGTATATGAATTTCAGAGTTCGAGCATGTAACAAAGCTGTAGCTGGAGAGTATTCTGATCCAATAACTCTAGAGACCAAAGGTAAGTAAGATCAATAGCTGTTTGTACGGAATAAAACAAAACAACTTCCGAAGGTGTTTGAGGTGTCATGACAGGAAGTATCTTGTGTATGGTTACATTCCCTCCTCCAGCTACCCGGAATTCCCAGTGCTAGGGATTTTAAGATGAATAAATTAGGGCTCCAGTAGTGGTTTCTTGAGTTTTTTTCTTTCTCATGGTATTCAGATAGATAAAATAGACTGAGAAGATAGTATTAACATTCTCATGTGGGTGCTTAGTTGACCAATTTCAGTGTAGTATAAATATATAAATTTCGCTGAGATGTGTCCAAAGTTTTCCCAGGGAATTGATTCTGGCTCGGTAATGGGGAAGTACCTTTTCAGTTTAGTTCAGATCCTCTCTGTTTCCATAAATTCTGCTGTAGAAATTAACATTTATGTAGGTCATTAGCATTTACAAAGCACTTTCATTTCCTCCTTTGATCATTAAAGCCATTCTGGAAGATATTATTGATAGTCATTTTGCAAAAGACAGTGAAGTTCATATTTGTTAAATAACTTGCCTATCATCCCTAGAACTAGCTTAGAAAGGTGTGAATAAGAATCTGTTTCTAGCCCTGACTGGAGTGACCCATTTGGTTGGAGCGTGGTCCTGTAAACCAAAAGGTAGCAGGTTCAATTCCAGGTAAGGGCACATGCTTAGGTTGTGGGTTCAGTCCTGGTTGGGGTTATACAAGAAGCAACTAATCAGTGTTTTTCACATCAATGTTTCTCTCTCCCTGCCTTCCTCCCTCCCTTTTCCTCCCTCTAAAATCAGTACATCCTCAGTTGAGGATTAAAAAACAGTATGTTTCCAAGTTCTGTGCCAGTCCCTGCTGAAGGCATGAATCTAGGTACTTAAAGTCTGTGAGAACAACTTGGAATTAGCTAAAACTCCTTGGGATTGAAACCTATTCCTTTGTGGTCGGGTGCTGTGGTGTTTGATTAAGTCTGGTCTCAAGTGGCTTGGGAGTGATACCTTTTCTTTCATTTCCCTTCCTTCCTCCCTTCCAGTTTTTTCCTGTTACCACACTTTTTCTTTTTTTTCCCATTCTCTTTTTAATTTCTTTTAAAATTTCTTATTGTATTTTTTCCATTACCATTTAATGCCCTTACACCCTCCCCACCGAAGTTATCTCACTGTTGCCCGTGTCCATGAGCCTCTTTTCCTTTTTGGTCAATCCCTCTATCCCCTAACCTCCCCCCTTCTTAGCTGCCATCCTGCTCTCGACCTGTGAGTCTGTCTCTCTATTTGCCTGTTTACTTCGGTTTGTTCATTAGATTCCACATATAAGTGAAATCATGTGGTATTTGTTTCTCTGACCGATTCACTTAGTGTAATGTCTCTAACTGGTTTATTTCACTTAGCGTAACCTTCTCCACATCCATCCATACTATCACAAAGGATAAAAAAATTCTTTTTTTACAACTGAGTAGTATTCCATTGTGTGAATGTCTCGTAGTTATTTTATCCACTCATCTACTGATGGACACTTAGGCTGTTAACCGTATCTTGGTGACTGTAAATAATGCTGCAGTGAACATAGGAATATTATCTTTGAATTATGTTTTAGATTTCTTTGGATATATTCCCAGAAGTGGGATCACTGGGTCAAAAGGCACATCCATTTATATATATATATATATATATATATATATATATATATATATATATATATATTTTTTTTTTTTTTTTAATATTCCATTTCATCATTTTTAGAAAGAGGGGAAGGCAGAGAGGGAGAGACATCAATGTATGGTTGCTTTTCACCTGCCTCCAGCCACAGACCTGACTGGAAACCTGGTTTGCAACCTTGTTATGTACCCTGGCTGGGGAATTGAACCTGAGACCTTTGGGTTCACAGGCCGGCACCTTATCCACTGTGCTACCAGCCAGGGCTTCATTTTTATATTTTTGAAGTTTCTCCAGACTACCTTCTAGAGTGGTTGCACCAATCTGCAGTCCCACTAATAGTGGTAAAGTGTTCCCCTTTTTCCACATCCTCTCCTGCACTTGCTATTTGTTGATTTATTGATGATAGCCATTCTGACAGGTGTGAAAGATAGCTCATTATGGTTTTAATTTGCATTTTTCTGGTTAGTGACATTGAGCCTCTTTTCATAGGTCTTTTGGCCATCTGTATGTTCTCTTTGGAGAAGTGTCTATTTAGGTCCTTTGCCCATGTTTCCTATGTTTATTTTTTTGGTGTTGAGCTTTATAAGCTCATTATAAATTTTGGATATTGACTCATTATCAGATGTATCAGCAAATATGTTCTTCCATTCTGTGGTTTTTCTTTTGATTTTATTAGTGTTTTCCTTTGCTGTGCAAATACTTTTCAATTTGAAAATTATAGGCCAATATTCCTGATGAATGTAGATGCTAAAATCCTCAACAAAATATTAGCAAACCGAATACAGCAATGCATCAAAAAAATCATATATTTTGATCAAATGGGATTTGTTCGGGGAATGCAGGCTTGGTACAACATTCCCAAATCAATCAGTGTGATTCACCACATAAACAAAATGGAGGGTACAAAATACATGATATATTAATAGATGCATAAAAACCTTTTGATAAAATCCAGCACCCATTTATGATCAATATCACAGCCAAGTGGGAATAGGGGGAACATGCCTAAACATAATGAAAGCCATATATGACAGGCGCATTGCCAGCATCATACTCAATGAGCAAAAAACTGCAAGCATTCCCTTTCAGATTGGGAACAAGACAGGGATGTCCATTTTCACTTCTCTTATTCAACATAGTACTGGAAGTTCTAGCCACAGCAGTCAGACAAGAAGAAATAAAAGGCATCCAAATGGGAAAGGAAGAAGTAAAACTGTCTTTATTTGCAGATGGCATGATACTGTACATAGAGAACCCAAAAAATTCCACCAAGAAACTCCTCGAACTGATAAATGAATTCAGCAAAGTAGCAGGATACAAAATTAATATCCAAAAATTGGTAGCATTTTTATATGCCAATAATGAACTAACAGGGAAATTCAAAAAGCAGTCTCATTCACAGTAGCTTCAAAAAGAATAAAATACCTAGGAATAAACCTTTCCAAGGATGTGAAAGACATGTACTTGGAAAATTACAGGACAGTAAAGAAAGAAATTAAAGAGAAGATACACTGGGGGGAATGGGCGGGTGGGGAGGGGGACAGAGGGGAGCAAAAAGGAGATGGATGTAATACAACAACAATAAAATTAAAAAAAAAAAGAAGAAGATACAAAGAAGTGTAAGCACATACCGTGTTCATGGGTTTGAAGAATTAACATCATTAAAAATGTCCATACTACCCAGAGCAATCTATAGATTCAACACAATTCCTATCAACATTCCAATGATGTATTTCACAGAACTAGAACAAATATTTCAAAAATTTATATGGAACTACAAAAGGCCCCACATAGCAACAGTGGTCCTGAGAAGGAAGGACAAAGTTGGAGGACTCACACTGCCTAATACCAAACTATACCTTATGGCTATGGTAATCAAAACAGCATGGACACATAGATCAATGGAACAGAATAGAGGCCCAGAAATAAACCCATACCTTTTTAGTCAGTTAATATTCTACAGAGGAAGCAAGCACATACAATGGGCTAAAAAATATTTTATTTAATAAATAAAGTTGGAAAAATTGGACAGATATGTGCAGAAAAAATGAAACAAGGTCGCCTTCTTACACCACACAAGAATAAATTCAAAATGTACAATTGACTTGAATGTTGGACCTGAAACCATGAAAAGTGTAGAAGTAAACAGGCAGCAAAAGCTTGGACCTTGCTCGTAGCAGTATTTTACTGGCTATATCCCTTCAAGCAAGGGAAGCAAACAAACAAACAAACAAACAAACATGCAGTATGATACCTTTTCTTGCCACCATTGGCTTTCACCCTTCTCTCCATCATATGAAACATTAGAGAACAGCAGCCTTATGATTTATTTATTTTTAAATTATTTTAAAACCAACCTTCATATTTTAACAAGTAACTGAAAATGGATGGCATCTTAGAGTTAGATCCACTCTTTTCTTTCTCTCAAAAATGTGGATGCCCTCACATGTATTATATTACCTAAGAGCTGATACAGATATTAACCCTGTTTTCTTAACGTAGATCATTTTTGGTAGTGTTAGATCTCAATTTTTCTTAATCCTAACTTTTTTTTTTTAAGAGAGAAGGGGAGAAAGAGAAAGGAAGAGAGAAAGAAAGATCGTTTTGTTGTTCCCCTTATTTATGCATTCATTGGTTGTTTCTGTGCCCTGACCCAGACTCAAACCCGCAACCTTGGCATCCAGGATTCTTGAAACAACTGAGCTAGTCCCCTTTTTTAGTAACCTACTTATAAGGAATTTTAAATCCACTTTTACTGAAAAGCTCTGTTATTTCTCTTCCTTTTGTAAGTTTATTTCTGCTCATCTGCAGATTTTGAAAGTATTAATTGCACAGTATGACAATTACTAGAAGTGAGTATGGTCAGTAAATATGGACTTAGAATGTTGTATAGACTTGAGTGAACAATGGATCAGAAGTGTGGTTGAAATTTAAGTGCTCTCTACAGAACAGTAGAGGGAGGAAAAAGGATTATGGATTCACTAGGTAAACATTAGGTCCTCTAGATGAATATTGTTATCTGATGATGCTTACTCACAGGCAGGCTAAAGCCTTAGCTGAACACTTCGGTGAAGCGGGGTGGTGTAAAGGAATATTCCTTCAATGAGTAGTTACCAGAAGTTTGAACTTTGGGAGGGAAATATAACTAACATAGACAGCTGGTAGCTGTGTAGAAGATGATACCTGGTGACAGAGGTTCTAGGAAGTGCATTTATTATAGGAGGAACTGTGCATTACTCAGCATTACATGTTAATGAGTTACCCTCACTTTCCAAAGAGAGGCTATAACTAATTTCCTAAGTTAGTAGTCTTGAATAGGTCTGTGAATGTGGATGTTTCCCCCAAATACCAGATAAGTTGAAAAGCATACTTTTGTTTGGTAGTTTTTGATCTGTTTTCATTTAAGCAGCGCCCCCATCCTGGTCATGTAAATCCTATCTAGCCCACTCTGCTGGGTCAGTTCCCTTCCTTCTGCTGTGTTTGTCTTCATTTGAAACAACTAAAGGTTTAAATATGAAATTATTATTAAGTGTGCTAGGGTCTATACTTTTTTAAAAGATTTTATTTGTTTTGAGAGGGAAAAGGAGGGAGAGAGGGAGAGAAATGTTGATGCAAAAGAGAAACATCAAAAGGTTGCTTCTCGTATGTGTCCTGACCAGGGACCAAACCCTCAGCTCAGGCAAGTACCCTAACTGGGAATGAAATCAGCACGGGATCATGCCCAAGTGAGCCACACTGATCAGGGTCAGGCTCTGTAACTTTTTACACTACATCACTGTCTCCTTATCCTTACTTATGCTAATGGCTTCCTGTTTAGTGATAACAATCAACTGAAATTCTAATAGCAGGTATTGAGGTTGTTAGGTACTGACGGAGGTTCCAGCAGAAGGAATAGTAGAAAAGCAGTGGTTGTGCAAAGGTACTGTATTTGCTTGGAGAATCAAATATATAAAGAGTAATGGGATATAAAGTAGGAATTATTAAATTATGGCCTTACCTTTTGGGACTTTTTTAGGATTAAGTAATTTGAACTTTATTCTTTTTATACAGTGTTGGAAAAAATTGAGTAGGAAAATAATGTAATGATAATTGTGCTTCATGAAATGGAGATATGCCACATTTTTAGAAAATTGAAATATTTTTTTATAGCACTTAACTTTAGTTTGGATAACTCATCATCGCATTTGAACCTGAGAGTTGAAGATACCTGTGTAGAGTGGGATCCTACTGGAGGAAAAGGTCAAGAAACTAAAATTAAAGGAAAAGAGAACAAGGGCAGGTAAGCTAGTTCCTTAAATCTGTTATGTGATAAATGTTTTTACATTGATTCTTATTTGACAATGATTTATAATGAAATTCTTACTCTGTATACCAATATGATTTGTGATGTTAGTAACATAAAAGTGAAGCATATAATATTGTTGGTCAGTTCTTGAATTTGTTATGAACATTTCATTATTTTTTCTTAGTGTCTTTTCTAATTCTCTTCTCACATATTTTTATTTCAGTATTCCATTTCTTTAAATTGTATCTACAGCAACTTAAAGTGTTTAGAGAGAAGTTCCTAGTATAGTTCCTGAATTTCAGATCACTGGTCTTCGCTGAACATCTGCTTTGAGTGGCAGCCTTTAGCCTGGCCTCCATCAGCAATCTTATGAACCAGCAGCTTGGGAACTTTTAGTTGTAGTTAGACTTATTTAAATAGTTCAAAGTATAGAGCCTCTTTCTTTTTTAACAAAGGAAAATTTTTCTCAGATTAAAATAAGGGTAATATCACTATGAGTTACCACAGTGAATCAAAAAATAATTTCCTCATCAGGCTTTTGATCTAATTTGGTTATAAGCTGTTAAATTTAAGTCCTGAAGCACTCTTAACAGTTGCCTATTTTTATCTGACAGTGCCCATGTTACTTCCCTGAGGAAACATACAAGGTGATGACCTATGTCTGTCTAATTCTAGAACTTAGTGTATCTAGCCTGGCTGAATAACTGTAATTTTTTTTTCTTTAACCAATAAGCAGAAGCCATTGCAGCAGCCTTTGTAAACTAAAATATTATGCTCTGTAGACTATCTGTATTGGTAGCTTATGTTTTGAATTTATAGCAATGAAGTGTGCTGCATATTTGGATTATATTGTTTATGATAACAAAACAATAAGCTCTGCTTAATGTCTTTCTTGAATTATTTTATCTGACTTTTTTCCTGCATTTACTTATACCTGGCATCTTTCTTGTGCTATATTTCATATATCTAACTTTACAGCTTTGCTTTTATTTGTATTTGACATGGGGCGGGTTTGAGGTGTTTTGAATTTTTTAATAATCATGTGTCCTGGCTGGTGTGACTTAGTGGATTGGCGCCAGCCTGCGAACCCAAGGATCACTGGTTTGATTCTCACTCAGGGCACATAACAAAGTTGCAAGCCAGGTTTCCAGCCAGGTCCCCACTGGAGGCAGGTGAAAGGCAACCATACAGTGATGTTTCTCTCTCTTTCTTCCTTCCTCCCTGTTCATCTCTCTAAAAATAATGAATAAAATCGTTAAAGTAATAATAATCATGCAGTTTCTAAAGCATGAGGGTAAAAAGTAAATGTAAGTGACATTTTTAGGTCAGGGACAGAAAGATGAATCAATTCATACTGCTAATGTGCTCATCCACATATCTTTATCAGAAACCAGAATGTCTTCTCTTTTCAAAATTATCTCTTCCTTTTTCTAGTTTATTTGCTCAGTGGCAAAAGTGATTTCATAGTGTATTATAAATTATTAAATGCTGTTGGACTTAACAGAGTCTGTAAAGTTTCATTTGATCACTTACAGATTTTTAGACTGCTTATATTTAGTATTTCAAATCATATTTCTCTTTCTCCCTTCTCTCCTTTTAAAGGTGTTTTCTATGTAGGCTACTACTGGAATCTCATGTTTTTTTATTCTTTCCATTAATATTTGTTTACTGTAGGATGTCAGCTGGATATTATAGACTTTATAGAAATAAACACTTTCCCTGCCTTAAAGAAATCTTCCCTGACTTATGTAGATGAGGGACAAATCTGTACACAAATAATAGCAATAAAGGTAGAGAGTGTATGTGGTGTAAGTGTGAATAAAAGAATATAGAGGAACAAGTCCTGAGTTGCCAAGTTATTAAAGTGGTCATTTAGGACACTGAGCCAAGCTGAGAGTAACAATCAAGCCTTCTATTCATTGACCATGATAGTATAAGCAAGAGGCCACAAAGGAAAGGGTGCTGGCTCTCCCATTGTTCCATTTTCCCAGCAGAATGAGGTAAGGGTCAGGTAAACCAGACCTGATTTCAGGTGGTGGATATCATCTCACTACTGAGAAAGCCCCAGACAAAAGGCTCATCCTGTTAATGGACTTGAGGCCAAGAAGATGGAAGAACATGAAAGGTTAGAAATTGTAAAGTATCGAGACGTAGGAGAGGAGTATCTTCATGGATTAGCCTCCAGCCCTGTCCCCTTAATGGAGGTCCCTGCAGAGGTAGTGGAAAGGGTCTCCCCTCAGAGCCCCCACCTGTAAGGGAGTCTCTGAATACAGGTGCCTGAGCTAGGAATGCAGACATGCATGTAAGCATGGGGTAGGGGCAGCTGGCTCCAGAGACTGCAGGGAACTGGCTGCACACCAAGTCTGGAATGGGGAAGGCAGCCCCCTGCCCCCAGGTCTGCCAGTAAAAGCTGCTATAATTGCTTACGGTTGGACCCAAAAGAGCACATGTAGGATTTTGGTCTAGAGCTAGAGTCCTCAAAGAGTTACTTATTTAGCTTTATAGGACCTGGGAGACCTTCATGAATGTGCTGGTCTTTAGGCTCATTCTCAAGGAAGCAGAAGGTGTAGCATTGGACTTGCACTTAGAGGAAACAGCAAGAGGAAGGCCTGAAGGCAGACTGCCTGAATTTAAGGAACACTTCATCTGCTATGTTTAACTGGATAGTGCTCCCTAGGGGTGAGAAAGCTAGAGAAGCAGATTGGGACCAAATCAAATCAAGAAGAACCTGAAATGCCAAGCCGAGTTGTTTATAAGCAGTAAGGAAATACTTGAAGTTTTAATTCGGAAAATTAGTGTTAAGTTTATCTGGTAACAGTGAACAAAATGAAGTGGGTAACAAAGAGGTCATTTGGAAGCTGGTCAAACGATTCAGAGTAGAGGTAACAACAGTCTTAATTCAGATAATCAGGCGGTTAACTTGTCTTTAAAGAGATTTGGGGGGCATGTTTGACATAAGACAAGTATAGTTATTGTAGTTCTTGCAAAAATGTACTTCGGATGAGAAGTCTGGAATGCAGCCTTGGCAGAGTGTTCACTTAACTTTTCTATGAAATTTAAACTGCCCTTCTCAGCAGTTATGTTTGTTTTTCTTTTCTTCATGCCTTCCTTTGATTTCTCTAACTGGTAAGTTGGACATGTTTTGTTTTTTAAATGTAGTGATTCAATAGAATTGAAATATTCAATTTTAAACATTTTTGGGATTTGATTTACTTTGAGTTTTAGAGTTAGGGAAAGACTTAATACTGTCCAATTTACTATATCATATAATTTTATATAAGGGGAGATGAGGCATGGATTTGGGAAGTTGTTCCTGTTTTTTAAGAAGGAAGATCCAGAATAAGAATAATAATAAGCTTATTTTGACTTTTCTTCTAAATTTAATTGCAAGAAATGTAAGCTGTAATACATTATCTTTGAGTTTTTTTTCTCCTTTGTGTCTCATTTTGGCAGTGTTTCTTATTTCAGCCATGTTCTTTGTATGAGCCTTGCTCTCTCCGCATGATATTAGTGTTTTCAGCCTGCTTTGTGTTGATAACTTCTTACATTTGAGTGTTTATTATTGACAACTGCTATGTAATAATTAAGACAAAATTACATGGTGCTGTTTGTGCAACATAGTAAAAAAATCTTTTCAAAGCTTTCTTTTGTAATTTGTAACTTTATCAGACATTTACAACGTAGAATATTTGTTTTTCTTTTTGTTCCTGTTTATATAGAAGTGGTACACCATCCCCTAAGCGAACATCTGTCGGCTCCAGGCCACCAGCAGTAAGAGGCAGCAGGGATCGTTTCACTGGGGAGTCATACACAGTGCTGGGTAGGATACAAATAATGGTTCTCCATTATCCCATATTGAAGTCATCACAGTCACACTGGTGGACTTCCTACTCACTTGGAGCTGGATGACTGCATGTGTACTGAATGAATCTGCCGAAATTTCTTCCTCTTAAAGGCTAACTGCATTGACAGTATTCAAATTTTTATTATTTGTATGCTTAAAACTTAATTCCTTTTTATGTAGTGCTCTACATATATGTATAACTCGAGGTAGTAAGGAGGGAAAGTTCTGAAACTTATATTCAGAAAAATTAGTAATAACATAAGTGATTGTTGTAGCAGATACTCTGCAATTGGTGTCCATGTGTTAACGTCCTGAATCAGATTTTTGGTGCCATTTCATGTGACAAGAGATAGGTACAAATTTATGTGACTCATAGGAAGGGGTTAAAAGTCAAATTTACCTTTCTGGTCTTTTGCAGGAGACACTACTATTGAAAGTGGACAACATTACTGGGAGGTCAAGGCCCAGAAGGATTGCAAATCCTACAGTGTGGGAGTAGCATACAAGACTTTGGGGAAATTTGACCAGTTAGGAAAGACAAATACTAGTTGGTGTATTCATGTCAACAACTGGCTACAAAACACATTTGTAGCTAAGCACAATAATAAAGTCAAAGCCTTGGATATTCCTGTGCCTGAGAGAATAGGTGTATTCTGTGACTTCGATGGGGGTGAGTTTACTGACTTTTCTCATAATTAATTTCATCATAGTGGCTTGTATTTTGGTACTTTCACTAGTAATCATCAGTAGAGAATTTCCATTAATGTGGTGAGAGTGTTTTGACCTACTAGGATTTGGTCACAAGCATAATTTCAGCTCCAGAATTGACTGGAAGGGAGTCTGATGTCTGTCTGCAGCCCTACCAAAGCACTCATCTGTAGTACACTAAATGAGTTGGAAAGAAAGATTTTGCTAATTTTAGTCTTAAAGCTAAAATTTCTCTTGTCCATATTATTTCCTTCCTACCTACCTTCTTTTATTACCTGTAAATAGTGGTGGAGTCAGATTTTTCTAGTTGGAGTAGACCTTAGAAATTCCCAGTCCATCAACCACTATGTATAAGATCCTTTTTACATTGCCTCTGCAGGTAGTTGCCTCTCCTGTGCTTGATGAGTCCTCCCTTAGTTGTTTAAAAACTACGGACACTGCTTCTCTTGACCTGTTTCAGTTTTTTCCCCCCAGACTGCACATTCTCTATACCATGAGCTATTTCTCTTGTTTAATTTTTCCAAACCCTTATAATGGCTTATGGTTATATGTTATATCAATATATTTCTGAAAGATTGATTCTGAAAGTGGTACACACAACTTCTGACCATTGTAGGACAGTGATTTGGCACTATGACTTTAAAAACTTTTTACCAATTACAGTTTACATTCAGTATTATTTGTATCTGTTTTAGGTGTACAGCATAGGGGCCACGCAGTCACATACCCTACTAAGTGTTCCAGTATTTCCAATATCGAACTGGCACCATGCAGTTATTACACTATTATTGACTATATTTCTATCTTTCCCATGACTATTGTGGAACCACTAATCTGAGTTCTGTCAAGTTGGTTTTTTCCCCTTAGATTATTCAGTTTGGGGTTTTTGGTGGTGGTGGTTTATAACTCAGATGAAGAATATTGTATTTGTCCTTAAGTTTTATCTTAATAGGTTTGGCCATGTTTTCCCTCCTATTGAAATCATCTAAAAATTAACTTGATATTTATCTTTTGCAAAATTTCTTAAAGCTTTTTGAATTAGGTAGTTCTAAGTATCTTCTCCACAGTCATTTAAATATTTATAAAGATTTTGAAAATGACATACTATTGAACTAAGGGATAAAAGTAATTCTCTAGACACTTCTCTCCAGGTTGACAGTTGAAGCTATTGAAGCTTCATTTTACCATTCATGAGCTATCAATATAGTCACTTAAAGGGAAAAAGTTCATATTGACTGGATTTTTTTAGTGATAACGTCAGTTTTGCTTCATTCTTTTTTACTTATTGACGTGAAATCAGATAAATAATTTTTATCAGGATAAATAGCAAATTTATTAGCACATATTTACCTCCTTTTTCCAACTACCAAAATAACATTTACTTATCTTCTATCTCCTGTCTCCTTTCCAATACTTTGTATTTCTTCAAAGATAGTAAATAGTGGGAAGTATATTGTTAGCCTGGATGGTAGGGCCAGAGGGAGTTGTAATGTAGGGTGGGGTCAGATTTTAAGGGCCATGAAAAATAATGCCAGGATAGTCTTTTAGTAGTTAAGGGACAGGGGACCCTGCACACTTTAGAAAACTCATATGATGATGATTTCATTTTAGAAATGCAAAAGATTAAATGGCTAAATGTGGAAGAGATTGTAAGCATACATTGGGTAAACTTTGCTGGAGGCAGTCCTCAAGCAGTGGAGGCAGGACCCTGTTTAGCATTTTGCCTAGAAAGTGCTTTGTGCATAGGAAGCCCTTAAGTGTTTGTTGAGTACCTAGTAGTAACGAGGGCCTGAGCAGTGGGGAAACAAGTAGAAGTAGAATTTATAGTGCTTGTAACTAAATGTGGATTGAAGAACGAGACAAAGAAGAGTTGAAGATGACTCTGAGGTTCCAGCCAGTGTGATCAAAAGGATGATAGTGTCATCAATAGAACAGGAAACAGAGAGAGTTCTGGGGGAAAACGAGATGCCAACAAGACAGCCATGTGGCATATCTGACAAAAATTTAGAAATTCAGTGCTAGAACTCAGAACAGAAGTAGAGCTAAAGCTAAGTATTAGAGACAGCATCCCAGAGTGGCTACTGAAGGTAGCACAGGACAGCAAACCGTCACTGCTTTGCTGTTTACTAACTTTGTGACCCTATTAGGTTGCTTAATATTTTAAGGTAAAGTATTTTCATAGTAGGATAAGTGTTAGTTTCACTTCTTCCGTGCTGGTAACTGATTTATTAAGGGAACTTTGTAGAGAGAAAAGAATGCTTGGAAAAGCACCTATATTTGGAAGAAGGAATATAAAAGAGAAGATATCTTCAGAGTTAGGATACAAACTAAGATAATAGTCATGGGAGGAGAATTTGAAGAAGTGATAACAGTTGTAAGGAGGCCATCAGGTTGTAGAGTTAGGAGGTCAAAAAAAGTTAGTTATTTTATTTGCATGATCATGTTGAGAGACTGAGAGGATTTTAAAAATTAACAAAACTGAAGCATTGATAACTACTATGGTTTCAGAGATGGGTGTATGAGTGTCTTCAAGAAGCTAGAAGAGAAGTTCAATAGAGTAAACTTTAAATGGTGAGAGGACTTTAGGAATAAATTGCCTTGGTTTTTACAGGGAAACCACTTGATAAAATGAAGAAATAGTTTGTAGTTTACTAAGTAGAATACTGTCAAGGTAGGGAATTACTCTGGAGAGCCTGAAAACCAGGGAAAGAAAACTGGATTTAGGGTTTTTCTTAAGCATGTTTTCTATTGATTTTCAAGTATAAATTACCCAATCCGATCATAATTTGTAACGACAAAAAAATTGTCAAAATATGCATTTAGTTAGTTCTTTTATACATGATTGTATGTTAGTCTTAATTAGACGTTATAATATTTTGTATAATAAATCAGGCTTTTTTCCCCCCTTCCTTTTAGGTCAACTTTCATTCTATGATGCAGTCTCTAAACAGTTGTTGTATTCCTTTAAGACAAAATTTGCTCAGCCAGTATTACCGGGTTTCATGGTTAGTACCGAATTTATATTTTATTTGGTTTGGCAATTTTTAAGGAGAACAACATATGCTGTATATTTCTTCATACTCCTCACCTTTTCACTAGTTCACATCTCTTAAACCTGTGATTATGATTGTCTGTTTTTGGTATTTTTGTTAAAATAAATGATAATACAAAAATATGTGCAAATCATAAGTATTCAGTTCGTAATCTTCACAGGATGGCACTGATTTTTATAACCAGCATCTAGATCAAGAAATGGAACATTATCAGAACCTCATAAACCCCTGGTACCCATTTTCAGTCCCTGCTGATTCTCCTCCACAGAGGTTACTATCTTGAATTTTAACACCATGAACTCATTTTGCCTCCTTTTCAGTTTGGTCCGAATGGAGATTTAGTATCTTTTGGCTCACCATTACGTTGTGGGATTTGTCTATGTTACTCTGTGTGATGGTAGTTCACTCAATCTCATAGATTTTTCCATTATATGACTATATTATAATTTATCCATTCTAATTTAGTTGGATACTTCGGTTATTTCCCCTTGGGGACATTTCTAAATAGTACTGCTATGAATTTTCTAGTTCATGTCTTTTGGTAATGCATATATTTTTTATTGGGTATAAAACTAAGATTGGGGTTGCTAGATCATATGTGTGTAGTCAACTATAATAGAGTTTTTCAAAGTTGTTGGTTATATTAATTTACCACCAGCAGTCAAAATTCTTCCACATCTTTAATAACAATTGCTATAGTTCTTTTTAATTTTAGTCCTGATAACTCTTATAGTCCTTTATTTTAATCCTTCTAGTCCTTATATGTATTACATTGTGGTTTTCATTTGTACTTCCTTGGTGACTAGTGCTATTGAACATCTTTTTATATGTTTATTGACTATGTGACTATACTCATTTGTGAAATAACGGTTGTTCAAGACTAGCCTATTTCCATTGGGTTTTCTTTCTATTCTTATTGATTGATTGGCGTTCTTTGTATAGTCTGAACCCTTTGCCAAATTTATGTATTATAAATATCTTTTCACTCTTGTCTTCCCTTTTCCCTCACTTACTGGTGTATTTTGATGAACAAAAGTTCATTTTAGTGTTGCTTAATTTATACATTTATTCATTTATGGTTTGCATGTTGTGTCTTCTGTCTAAGAAATCTTTATTCACCCTAAGACTATAAAAATATTCTTGTGTTCTCTTCCAAAAGCTTTTCCTTATACATTTGCATATAGATTGCATTTACAATGAAGGTACAATGTAGAATTGATATATTTGATGTGAAGTTGGGTAAAGATACAGTCCTTAATTCCATAGGGATATCCACTCATTCCAGGACCATTGAGAAGGTCCTTTTCCATGGCAGTGCAATGTAATTTTTATAAAATTTTAGGCTGTGTGTAGTAGACTAAGTATATAGAACCCTATTCTCACAGATGTCATTTCAGGACTACTCATTTTCAGGTTGATTGATAGAAGAAAAAGTTATGATTCTCCACAAAAATAAAATTTGTTTTTAATTTTTTTAATTAAGCAAATATTACTGCTTCTCCCAACTACTTTATCTTTTGCATGTCTCTGTAAGGTTAGGCTACTGTGAGAAGTTCTGTATTCTAGTTAAGATCATCACTATTCTGGCTAGAACATTTTTTAATTTGGGGGCTACCTCTACAAATAGGATGGTATATATCCATTGCAGACTTGGGACATTTTGTATGTATGATCTTTTGTCATCACCGCAACATTCACTCAGTTATGAGGACAAAGTAGTCAGGGCATATGTGGGTTAAAATACAGTACTTTTAAATCTCACTATTGATTATTATTAATTCTAGATACCCTAAAATCTTAAAGTAAGTTTAAAACATATGCTAATAACCAAGACTTCTAGTTTGTTCATTAAAAAGTAAGAATGATTTCAGACAGCAGTATGGTGATTATCAGAGGGAACTGGGAGGGGCTGGAGGCAGGCGGAAGAGGACAAAGTAGGGACAAGTGGTGGTGGAAGGAGGCGTGACTTTGGGTGGTGAGCACATGACGCAGTGTGTAGAAGATGTGTTACAGTTGTATACTCGAAACCTGCATGGTTTTATTAGCTGGTGTCATCCCCAATAAATGCAATTAAAAAATTAAAGTGATTGGTGATAAAGTTATTGCTCATAGAAAAATGTTAGGAATAAGGAAGGGTGATTACTATTATTATTACTTCACTTTGCCACAAACCTCTGGTGTATTATGTATTTTTGGCTGTTTTTCCATATTGGCCAATATGGAACTCAAAGCTATTATTTTTCAACCATATAGAACTTAGTTATTTTTTCCCCTGAGACTTAGATATGCTAAGGGTAGGTTTCATGTTTAATTTGAGTTGATGTCAGGTAGATATGTAGTGAGTTTATTCACTGCTTTTTCATTCTAAATAATACTATAATTACATTAGTAAATGTCCTAAGATACTTTATGAAATGTATTTTTAAACTGGTAAAATTTTTTTTCCTTTATCGAAGGTTTGCCTTTATTTAAGTAGAAGATTGTTAAAATTTTTTATGTACATACTTTTCTTTCTTAAAGTTAGTTTAATGAGGCAATTTATGGTAGTCTACAGCTCTATGGGATTGGACAAATGCAGTTATATAACAATAACCATAATCAAGACATAGAACATTTCCATCACCTTAGAAAATTCCTCCCTGCTCCTTTGTAGTGGGCTTCTGTCACACCCAGCCCTGGCACCAGCTTTCAATCCCTATAGTTTTGTTTGTTCCGAAATATCATAGAAAAGGAATTCTATGGTATGCAGGCTTTTAATTGTATAGCCTAATACATTTGAAATTCATCCATGCTGTTCTATTTGTCAGTAGCTCCATCTTTTATATTGCTGAGTAGTGTCCCATATATCTATGTACCGCAGGCTTTTCATCTTTTCACCAGTTAATGGACATTTGGGTTCCTCCCAGTTTTTGGCAATTCTAAAGAAAGACACTGCAGACATTTGCTGCTCTCTTGTTCACAAGCAAAGCATTTTCATCTTTCGAAAACTTACTCACATTTTGGGTAATTAATAAAATATGGCAAATGTACCTGGATATTACTGTTTGCATTTTTCTCAGAAGTCCTTTTTTACAGAATTATAAAAGTTCTTATGTTGGCGAAGAAACTATGGATTTTACTCTTAACAGAAGGGTGTTAGATTCTCAGAGTCTCAGGCCATATACCTCATCAAAATCTAAAGCAGTTGTCTACAGCCATACCACTCTGAACGTGCCCGATCTCATCTGATCTTGGAAGCTAAGCAGGGTCGGGACTAGTTAGTACTTGGAAGGGAGACCACCTGGGAATACCGGGTGCTATAGGCTTTAAACAAAAAAAAAATCTGAAGCAGTAACTGGAATAAGGAAGTTGGCTGTACATGCATTTCTCTTGGTTGTGAAAGTTTGCATCGGTAATGATAGCCAATACCTTCTGCCTAGATTAATCTAGTTCAGCCTGCATATTTCTATGGCCCTTAGTTCTCTGTCTCATGTGAAGCCCCAGGGGTTCTACTACCACAAAAACTCCCTCTGGCCTCTGCTGTTCGAAAGATTCTTGAGCTAGCCTTTCCACCTCCCTCAGTTTGGAACTTGTTGAAGTTCACATATGTGGCATTTTGCCTTGCAGGTGGAAATTTCAGGCTCACTTAAATTCTCACTTGATTTGAAATCTGACTGAAGCTTTGCTTTTTGTCTTTTCTTAGGTTTGGTGTGGTGGACTTTCTCTGAGTACTGGGATGCAGGTTCCAAGTGCTGTGAGAACACTTCAGAAAAGTGAAAATGGAATGACTGGTTCAGCTAGTAGCCTAAACATTGTGACTCAGTAATGCCTACTGAGAATATGTTTGACACCCCCCTCTCCCCTTTGATTGGGTGGCCTAATCATAGAAACTCAAGAGTGCTGGAAATGAGATTGAAAGTGCTCCGCTTTAAGGCCTGGAATCTTATTAGCATTAACCGTCTAGTATGAAATATTCACAGGAACCGACTGTGCCCTATCATAGAAGCAAGCAGAGACCAACCAAGAAACTGATACTTTGAAGAACAAATGGGGAAAAAAAGACAGTGTTGAAATAGTTACATAGAAATTCATTTTTATGTTTCTTGAGTTACTTTGGCTCTTCTAATACGTTTAGTTACATGTGGTAACCTTAGGGCCTGAAGAAAAAAGTGTTTAAATTTTGCCTTCTTCTTTACTTTTTTTTTTCCTTTTTACTACCTATTATTTAGTTCTTACACTGAAGCTTTTAAATTACATACAAGTCCCCTGAGGTTTTCTAGAAATTGAAATAATTAGTTGGATTCTAGACTGATTTTTTTACAATGGTTTGTTTTCCCCTTTCATAAATAAGTTGAGTTTTGCTAAATTACCCTTTTTTTATTGACCAGATTATCATTTTCTTTTTTTCCAAATGTCATAGTATTTTTCTTGTAGTTATAACTAAAAAAGAATGGATAGGAAGAGTTTCTAAACATAACTAAAATCCCCAAATTTCCGTTTATTTGTTCACCAACAATGGCAGAGGGATATTCTGTTTATTGCCCTGTTTATAGACTTCTTTTTGTTCCGTCATTTTTGATGATGGGTAAGATTTTTACAAGCTTTATATGTTCTGATTTTGTTGTCTACTTAAACATTACCTGTAGTAGTTACCCTAGATCAAATTCCCACTTGGATTTGGTAATAACTGATCACATTTACTCTGATTTGTAACATTTCTACTAGGACTGAAAATTTATTAAAGTCATATAGAAGGTAGAAAAACAGACACTACTCAAGTTTTGCCTAAGAAAAATAGGCTATAAAAGAAGGTGCCTAAAACTTCTTCACTAGAGTCATTTATACATGTGTTTGATAGGTTATGGGGTGGTTTAAACATGATCTTTTTAAAAACTACACATCTCTTGATTTATTTGGCATTTAAGTTTTCAGTCATAACTGCTTAGAGGTTATTTTCTCTCCTTTTGCTACATTCATTTGCTTTCAAAAGGTGTGTAATTTTTTCAAAAGCAACCTAGAATGATCTTTCCCAAAGTTAGGGAAAATGTGTTAACGTGTAAAACCCATGGTTATTGAGAACATATCTGTTTTTTGAAAGTTGATTAAAATTTGTAACACAAGTCCTTTGAGCCAAACTGGAAGTTGTAATTACAGTAGTATTTAAGAATTCCTTGAGTGTTTTTAAAGAGATCTGAATTTATATATTCCTAGTTTTTTAAACGTTTACTTTCTCATTTAACTTTCATTCTCATTGTAAGTGTATCAGACTATGACTACCCTCCCTCAAGAAGCGACGGATACGGCTCCCGCTGGAGTCGCTATCTACAGAAGGGCCTGTGGAATAGGAGTAGCTCTTGCTTTCTTAGTGTTTGCCATTCCTGGTAGGACCTTTTGTTCATTGTAAAACAAATCTAAATGATGACTCATTTAAAGTAGGTATTCTTTTTTTCAGAGGACATTCACATCTGCACCATTGTCTGCTGAGGTTTTGTATTTGTAATTACAAAGACTATAAAAGAACATACAGAATTAATATGTTAATAGGTATTCTTTTAAGTCTCCAAACAAATATAATTTTGGTTTTTGTTCCTGGAGATTTTGATAGAAATTTTGGGGTGTGCTTTTCCCTATAGCAGGGTTATCCAGGACCTAAGGAAACAGGAAGTTACAGCTCTCACTCACTGAGTCAAACATGAAAGCAGTAAGTTAGTGGTGGAGCTGCTTTGTGTAAACTGTTATACATGTATATTTTAGCAAAAATGACACAGAAAAAGCCAGAAATTCTTGTATAAAATTTCTTACTATTATATCTTATATATGTGTGTCTTCTCTTTAATTCAGTGCCTTTTTCCTCTAAGCATGCTTTTTACTCAGCGCCCCATGCGGTGCCAACCGGTATCTAGGCCAGAGGCCGGTCCATTAGGCCGCGTAGGGCTTCTGTTGTGGGGGCTGGAGGGTGCGTATGACTCTCATCCGTGCTCATGCTGTCATTCGAAACCTTCACATAAAAGTTTCTAATGCGTTCATTTGAAGTAATACTATTATTACTTCGAAGTAAGAATCTGAGGTTTACCTGTTAATGTGCTTCTTAAAGGTCTCTAAAAGTAAAGAGCAAAATGTGGGGTTTTAGTTTAGTTGTTTTAAGCTTATGTGTGTTAAGATCAACTGGAGCAAGTTTGCCACCTTCATTTTCAAATTAGAAAATAATCAACTGTAGTGCCTAATTGGTCTCAAATTAAGGTAACTGTTTCAACTTGACCATGTGTATAATCTTGTCATTGACATTTAAATTTTAAAAATATTGAGCTCTTTTGCTCAATTTAATACATTATGTAAACTGGTATACCTTTTCAAACCTTTTTTATTGGTTTATTTGTTTTGACAGGTCAAGCATGATTGCATTCTGTAAAAGACGTGCATGAGAGGTTGACGTAATAGGTGTATCACAGGTTTAAAAAATTATGTTTTATAAAAACATATTTTTAGTATTACATTTCTCTTTTAGCAGTTGAATCCCAAACCAGTTTTAGTAAACTGGATAAAGAAATAGAGGAATTGCCTTAAGCACTTTAGGAAAAGAATTTTTTTACAATACATTTTGATTCTTTGAGCTGACCGTGTAACATATGTCTTTAATTTTTGGTAAATATGTATATACCAAGCATTTAATAACTGCACATAGAAATGTAATGTAGAGTGATTCTTCGACTGTTCCAAGTGTAGATAAGCAAATGGGAAGTATTCGAGGGCTGCCTGTCTGTACATGGGATTGATTGATGGCATGTGTACCAGCCATTTTGACAAACCGTGAATTGCTGCTGTGTAACTAGACTGGTCTACTTTGTTCTACAGTATTTTCCATGCTATCTAAGGAGACATATTGGCTTAGTTTTATTTACTCATTTATAAAATTAAAGCCTGAACAGTATCACATATAATGTGAATTTTTGTGATTTAATCCTTGCTGGTATAAATAATAAAAGCGATTAATTTTTGTCATGAAATCTTTTAAGTAGGCTAAGCTATTTTATTTCATGACTGACTTAGAATGATTACACTTTTCTATATACTTTTTCCCATAAAGTTAGTTATGTTTGTAAATTGTTTCTTTTAGAAACATAGGTTAAAAACTGGAAAAGGGTAGTATGGAAAGTGATTATTTCAAAGAGTATTAATTTTAGAAGAGAAGAGTATAGGCTTTTTACTATAAAATATGTGATTCCAGGCTGAAAAAACTAAGGACTCTATTTTCAAATCATAAAAACTTTTTTTCAAAAAGCCCAATATGTTTAATCAGTGTTCATTCTTTGGCTAATTTATAGCACAAATATCTTAAGGTTTGTGATATGGTGGTCAAAGTTTGTGTTCAGATTTTCAAAAGTAATGAAGTTTGATTTACTGTGTATATAGTTTTGCTGCTTTGGAGTGGTGTGACAAAGTTCGCATCTTAAAAACAATGGTTTGCTGATAAGTCAAATTTTAAAACATGAGTTTGTTAAGCTTGTAAAGAATTTCAGATTTTAATAAGCATATTGCATGTAATATGGTTCACAATCACAAAAAATGGGTCTGGAAAAGTGTCTTCCTTGATTTTATTTTTACATTGGATATATTATTTTAGGGAAGTGTATGGTCAGCAGAAATTGACGCAATGTCCAAGTAACCATAATGTTGCTATTTTTTAACCAAAATGCACATTGTATAATGTCAGTACTAGAGCAGTTAAAAGAGATCATAAATGTTTCTTTAATCATCACAGAAAGCTTACCTCATTTCAGTATAGTTTTGTTTGTATTTTACATTATTCATATTATGCCAATGTTCATGATCCTGATGTTACCTGTGATAGCTTTGTTATTTGGAATATTTGATTAATGGAAATACCTTAAGCTTTTTGAGCAATTTGTAGTTAAATTAATTACATTTAGTATATTTTGCTTTTGTTGAAAAGATATTGTTGGACATGCCATATAAAGGTTAGTATTGGCTTATAAATACGAGAGGTTGCCATAGTACTTTCCTCAGATTACCCAATTATTAAAACAGTATTTGTTGTTTCTGGGTCAATGTAAGGCAATGACTTGATTTATAACCATTTGAGCTATGTTAGTTTAAACTGATATATTTTCTTAATGGTACTCACTCAATGCAAGTTGGTCCTTTGGAATGGACATATAGAAAATTTCACCGTATGTAGAACAGAAGGTAGGTGAAGGTGTTCACTTTGGCTTGGAGTGTCTTAAGTTTGGACCAATTTTTTTTTTTAACTCATAATGTAAATGATTGGTAAAAGGCATTTCTATTAGTATTGGAACTTTTCAGAGAGCCTGAAGGCCATAATAATGCATTTTTACAAAGCATTTCCAATATCTAAGGTACCAAAGCACCAGGTCTAGTTTACCTTTGAAGGGAGATTTTAAAATCAAATCTGTAACTAATTCATACTACAAGATATACAATAGTTAAAGTTTCAGAGTAATTTATATTAAAACCACTAGTCTTTAAATTTTCATAAATAATATGAAATTTTGGCTTCCTTTTTTTAAGTATTTAAAATTAAACACCTACACTCTACCATACACTAGGTCTAGGACCTCCACATAATTCATTTCTTGTCTTCAGACAGCCTACTTCACAGGGCCGTTGTGAGGAGTAAAATAAAATGGATTGTATGAAATGGCTTCAACAATAGTAAAATGCTATGTAAATGTAAGGTATTGTTTTCAGTTAATGGATTTAATTAAGTGTTTGGATACCTCTAAATGCCATTTATTTTGATAAAGCATATGCTTAAAGTGGTATCACCAGGACTACAAATGTGATTTAACAAAAAGGCAAACCCCTTATTAAAATACCCTTTAACATTCTTTTAGTTTGTGCATGATGTGGCCTTTCTGTATTTCCTCATCAGGCCTGTCACTCTATATCAGCTTTCTAGGACTGTAAAATTTCTCCCACAGCATTAGTGTGTCACTGTAGAATAGTAACATAAAGCATAATAAATGACTTAAACTATGTTTCCATCCAGGCATTTGCACTTTTAAAACTGAATTTAGCTTCTTTCCAAACAACCAAATGGTTAAACTTTGTTGTCATTGGCTAAATGATTTAAGGTGTATGAGCCCATTTAACATCTGACTTTTGTTGCATTGTCATTTTTTAAAAATATGAAACATTTTCAAAATCTTGTTAACCTGGGTATCATTTAGTATTTCTACTAACAAATTTATTTTGCTTTAAATTGGATTTATTAAGTGGTTTACAGGTTATCTTTATAGATTATATGTTATGTTATCAACTGGACACAATTTTACTATGCAGTTCTGATAACAAAAATTCTTAATTCCTCAGGTTAAAACTTGAAGTTATGGATGAAAAACATGAACTACTTATACTCAGTGCTGCAAACAGTGTTTTAATAAGCATATTGCCTCATTTTTCTTGGAAACTAGACAAAGCCTTGTAATGGTTTTTAACTTTAAAATAGTGTATTCAAAGTGGAGTAACTTCTATGTTGAAATGATTGTATGCTCTGTGTAGAATGACCGAGTTAAATTTTTACAAAAACACCTGGAATATTTCATCTAAAAATTAAACTGCTTTTGCTGCTCTCTTTTGCTTCAGTGCTTGCATTTTATCAGTTCTCGTTAAAAGCGTACAATGTGTTTTTGAGGATGACAAGATAAAAAAATAATACTCTTTTCCCCCACAAGGGCACTACTTTAGAGCAGTACCATCCAACATAATTTCATGCAATGATGTAGAGTTCTATGTGGCTGCTGTTTTGTACTGGAAGATGAAATATGCTGTACCTGTAAGCAGTTTTGGAGCTTGTCACATCTAGGATTACATTTTGGTAGATTAGCTCAGTAAGAATTAGAACCTACGCTTTCTTAAAAGTCGTATTTTAACTTGAAATCAGTTTGGGAGAAAAGGAAGAACAATCAGTGACTAGATGAAGCTGGAGCTTCATTTCACCAAAAGAATGAAAAGAAACTAGATAATCGAGCCATAGGGAGAGGATTATGGCAGAGAGGTAGAAACCAGTAGCCTTATATGGATGGTTATTTTCCCCTTGCTAATTTTTATTATGACAATTTTCAAACACAGAAAAATAGGAGCCATTAATAATGAACACCTTTATGTTCATTACCTAGACTTAACATTTTGCCACGTTTGTTATCTTTTAAAGTATCTAAAAATAATGTGTTAAGTACTGAAGTACTGCAATATATATTAACATTCTTAGTAAAATTAAATGAAGCACAGCCACATTTCATTAACATTCTTAGTAAAATTAACAGCAATTCTAATATAATCTAATGGCTCAGTACATATTAACATTTCACTTGTCTCCAAAATGACTTTTTCTGATTGCCTCAAGTAAGAATCCAGACAAGGTCCATGTATTGCATGTGGCTATGTCTCTTTAAGTCTGACTTTATAGTAAGTTCCCTATCCCCCTTTTTAAATGCCATTGATAAATGGAATTTATTTTGTAGAATGTCCCGCATTCTGAGTTTATCTGATCACTTCTCTATACCTGACATTAATCTATAGAGTTTTTTATTAAATGCAGATTGAAATTTAGGTGAAAATTCTTAACAGATGATGCTGTGTATTTTCTGTTAACATCACATCAGGATGTACATGTCTGGTTGTCCCAGATGAAAATGATAAAGCAAGTTCCCCATCAATATTTCACCTTAATTTTAGCGTCTATTGATGAGGGTTATCCTTTGTATCATTTCATTGGAGCAAGAAAGTGGTGATTGTTCAATCATTCATTCTTTATTACATGGCATTCTCAGCATACTGGTTACACTGAAATACAATTTATACCAGAAAGGCAGGATAAATACTTTCATCAAGTTTCAGGATAGCGAGTTTTAATGTCCTGGAAACTTTCAGTAATGAGTTTCAAGTTTAAGAAATCGTTAAGTCAAAATTGTTTATATATTTGATGTGTTTGAATCAATAGCAGTTACTCATTTGGATGCTCACATTTTCCCATCTTTGATCCCTAAAGTTAGCACCTGTGTCCGATGCGCCCGTTAAAGTGTTTTTATTAACCTACCTAGTACTGGTTCTGAGAATATAGAATTAGCTATAAATAAGAGGACTTCCATAGAATAAGCTTGTACATAATTTTTTTTGGAAGGAAAAACGTGTGTAAGTCATAACCCTGGAAAATAAGACTTTTCATTTTATACTTGACCAAAAATCAAAGTTTAGAAGACAAGTGAGGGGAATCCGTTCAATTTTTACTATAAATGACCATAGTAATTTTTGTAGAAATAAAAATTACAGCGATTTAACGCTTTATAGCCAAAATTCATGTCAAACCCGGCAGGTGATCCTTTGGATTACATTGCTAAAAGTTCAAGAACCAGGCCCCTAATTGTACATGCCCAGTCCCAAAGCTACACCCAGCAGAAGTGCGCGCCGGTGCAACAGTACAAGCAGCTGCTGTCCCCCAACCGGATGGTTCGTTCCCAAACCGAATTCAGGGAGTTACTCTAAATCCTGCGTAACACACGAACTGAACAGTTACCCGTCATATGAAAACCACATTTAACGGGCTTCCTGTATTTTATCTGGCGCACACAGCTCAGCCTGCGCCCCTCCAACTCTCCGTCCGCTTGCTAAAATCTCAGGTCGCTTCTGCGCTTCGCTGTCGCTATCTCAGCGACAGAGAGCGGGGCTGCAGCTGCCTGATTCCATCTCAAAAGCTACGAAATCGCCGGGACTCAGTCAACTTCCGGGAGGGACGGGGGCCTGAGGGCCGGCGTCCAGCAGCCGGAACCCCAACCCGGCGAGACCCGGGTCTAAACCGTGGGAACGCGTCTGGCGCGGTCCTGGGACCAGTCAGTCGCCGCGGCTCTGCGCTTGACGGCCCCTTTTGCAGCGGTTGCTGTGAGTGCCGTAAAGCAGAGCTGCGGCCGCGGTTGGGTGAGGTGAGGTTTGGGAGGCTCTGCTCTGTCTCCGGGGATGGGCGGGTACCTTCAGGGAGATGAGGCCCGGGGCTCCGTGCCCTGCCCTGGCACCCCCAGCATTCTGGCCTCCCTCCCTCCCCGGCGGCCAGCGGGTGCACGGCTCGGGGCCGAGGGCTACAGCAAGTGAAATCCTCGCCCCGGGGTGTGTTGCGTTGGAGAGGGCGATCGACATCCTTGCAGGCCCCGGGTTGGCGTAGTGGCGTTTGAGCAGGATCGTGAGACCCTTCTCGGGTTGTGCCTGAGGATCTGGGGGGCGAGTGGGGTCAACACCGCAGGCTGTGGGACCGGTGTATGCAAAGGCACAGGGGCGTGGACGGAGCTGGCGGTTTCTTGTTTGAGGGCTTCTGATGTCAGGAGGGGTGATCCGGAGGGCGCTCGTGGGGAGACGTGGAGTGAAAATGTCAAGCAGTGAGACGTTATTTCAAACAGATCTCTACCCAGATGAGTCTCAAAAGAAGCCTGGCGGTGGGTATGATGTCAGGGTACGACAGATGGCGCTGTCTTTCATGTCGTTACCTTTAAAGGACCAGTGATAATGTGAAAGGGCAAATGAGAAGTTGAACGAATATGAAATGCTGCTCTTGGTTGTAGAAAAACCTCAGAACTACCTCGTACTTCCCATCTGGTACATTTTCTGCCACATTTGCGTGTGGATTTCGTCCACCGCCAGTGAAATGGGAAAGAAAGGAGATAAAACAAGTGCTTGTAGTTTTTAAAATAGAGAATTAAACATGGGAACAGAAAAATATTCAAAATACAACTTCAAAAAACTGCGGGAACAAAAGAAATTTTTTAAAGATTTTATTATTTTTAGAGAGAGGGGAAGGGAGAGAGGCAGAGAGGAAGAGAAACATCAATGTATGGTTGCCTTTCACCTGCCTCCAGCTAGGGACCTGGCTGGAGACCTGGCTTGCAACCTGGTTCTGTGCCCTGGCTGGGAACCGAACTGGCAACCTTTCTGTATTGCAGGATGCAGCCCAACCAACTGAGCTACACTGGTCAGGGCATCATCTTTGTTCTTAAATGTTTGGTCGAATAGCTGATTATTTCTTTAATATAGGAAATTATCAACTCAAAGAATGTGTCTGTAAAACTTTCAGTAACTTTTTCTTCTGTTGCTGATTATTAGAAGTTAAAAAACTAAAAACAGATTTTTATCTCTTTTAGAAATATCTTTTTGTTCACGGAAGACAAGATTATCTTCTTATCCAAAAAGATGAAACCAGCTGAGTTGCTTTCAAAAGACAACCAAGTGAGCACCGCAGACTAATGAGTAGAATCAATAAGAACGTGATTTTGGCGCTTTTAACTTTGACAAGTTCTGCATTTCTGCTATTTCAGTTATACTACTACAAGCACTATTTATCAGCAAAGGTAGTTTTTTCCTTTCTTCTTATTTTCCTAATATAATTCTCTTTTGCAGCAAATAAATTAATCACCATTTTTCAATCTTTTCAGAATTATTTCTTGCTACAGTTTTCATCTTTGTCAGTGTGGCAAGTGATTCCAAATTGCAATTAAATTTTATTGTAACAACACTAAATGTCAAAGGTGCTAGGTTTCAGTTATGTTTAATTTTTGAAACCTCAGCACTTGAAATTATGATTTATGTTAGCAAAAGTATGGGCACTGGAGCTGTCTGTGAAACATAAATAATGCCTGCTTTTGCAGGACTGTCATGTGAGATAGATGAAAATATATACTACATATAAGGAAATGTCAAACACAGTACACTAAAGAGCTATTCAATGAATTTTATACTTTCTTACCACTTGGTCAAGATGTACTAACACTAACTCAGTGTGTGGAGATAAGCTGAGGTTAGGGATAGGGAGCTAAATAGATAAGTTCTGATTCCAAAGAGATTTGCAACAGATAAGAGTTTGCTATTTATTGATGGAAATTAATTAGTTTAGAGATGTTGGCCATCTATACCTTATTTAATTAACTTACTGCAATTGGTCATTGTTTTCTATCTTGGATAGCTGTATATCTTAGCTCATTACTGTATAAAAATAGGTATTTATTGAATGCTTAATGATTATGAGCCAGTTATGTAGTTTGAATCTCATGCCTACCCTAACTGTAATGTTGCATGCTGGTGATAGAGTTTGGGATTTACTAAAATGTTCTTTTGTTTTCTTCCTAGAATGGAGCTGGTTTGTCAAAATCCAAAGAAAGCCGAATTGGATTTGATAGCATACAGTGGGTATGTACAATAAGCAAGAACTTCATCGATTGCAGTGTTCATCTTAGTTTATTCGTTTAGATACTCAATACGAGTTGAATGACAGCAAAGATAATAGCTACCTTGATGAGGAAAGAGGGGTGGTTGATTGAGGGGAAGGGGAGGCCCTATGCCAAGTGCTTTATATGCAGTACCCTTACGGAAACGCTAACAAGTCGGTACATTGTTAGCCTTAGCTAGCCTGGAGAGATTCAGGCTGCTTTGATAATAAGTGACTAAGTCCAGATTCTGTTTGCCTCCAAACCCTTCTTCACTGAACTATGGTACTTCCCCAAATGAAGAAATATGTTTCTAAGACTTGAACTATAAAATAATGACAAGGAAAAATATTTATTCAATGTGTTTCCTTTATAAGATAAGAGAAACTAGCAGTATTACAATATGTGTTTTAGTTTACAAAACAGAGCTTGTGCAGTTATAAAACAGTTTACAGAATTACATTTATCCTACTAGTATACATTTTGCAAATGACCAGATATTTCTCCAGAGGCATCAAAGGCTGCAGATTAGAAGTAAGCTTTCAAATCACCAGGAACAATAAAGTACTAGTGACATTTTTAGTTCATTGGCAACAATAGGATTTGAACCACTTTCTTAAGGGTAAAGTCTGGGATACTCTATTATTAGGCTCTTTAACTATCAAGTCTGGAAGTATTAAAACATTTTTAATATTTCAATTATAGTTGAAATTCAATACCATATTATTTTCACATGCACGGCATAGTGGTTAGACATTGACAGAACTTAAGAAGTGATCCCTTCGTGATCCCTTTGGTAAGTGTAGTACCCACCTGATACCATACATAGATACTTCAAAATGAACTTTTAATTTATTAAAAATAGCAGCTTTTTGCTCTGGGAACTTCGGATAGTCCAAAGGAAAAGGGAAGAGTGATATGCTGGAGTTCATACTCCCTGATCACAATTATAAAGATTTAGCAGATGAAATTAAAGGGGGCATTTTGTGTATTCTGTCTAGCCCTACTCTACCTCCATCCCACCCTTAAGAAAAACAAGATGGAATACTTGGACCAGACTTACTGTCCTATGAGTGAGTAATTTGTTGAGGTTTGGAATTCTGTAACAGCTAGGAAATTGACCCATCTAAAGATGGGGGTTCTCTATCATAAAATTTTTTTTAAAGATTTTATTTATTATTTTTAGAGAGAGGGGAAGTGAGGGAGGCAGAGAAGAAGAGAAACATCAATGTATGGTTGCCTATCACCTGCCTCCAGCTACATACTTGGCTGGAGACCTGGCTTGCAACCTGGTTATGTACCCTGGTTGGGGAATCGAACCTGCGACCTTTGGGTTCGCAGGCCGGCGCCTTAACCACTGTGCTACCAGCCAGGGCTGAAGTAGGCTTTTAAGCAATAATGTACACCCTTTATTCTATTTATTTTTGCTATCCTTAGGTATTATTTCCTCCTAAGTGTGATTTTGTCTGTTTCTATTCCAATTTTAAAATTTATTTTTTAAGTAAAGGACCCTACTTACTGCCCAGCACAATGATATCTAAAAATATTTCACTATTATTAAAAAGTCAAACTGTAGATGGGAATGGTCAAGCAGGCAATGTATTTTAGTTGGGGTCTTTTGCTTAGAAAGATAATGAAGCAATATTACAATATGAAGGAAAGTGGCACATACAATTGGTTTTTGGTTTTGTAGAAGTTGACATGACTGATTTTTAAAAGCTGACAAATCAGGTATTTCATTGTCCACTTTTGCTTGAAAGGATTTAGTTCATACCAAAGGGATAATTTGTAAGCTTCAGGTTTCATCTCTGATACCACTTTCTCTACAAAGATTTTCTGATCCTTTTGTTGTACAAATAATTAGTAGCTTACTGTTCTGTACTTTATCATATGGTACCTATATTTTACCTTGATTTGTAAATATTTGTTCATCTTCTTCAGTAGACTATGTACTTCTTGAGAGTAGGGGTCATGTATTATTATTATTTTAGCATAAGAATAAGGATGGTATCTATTGAGTAAACACTCCACATATGGAATCAATGAATAAAATTTACTAAAATAGGTTATTGTATTGGTTTAGTAGAATTAAGGCAATTCTTTTCTTCTCAAACAGCGTGCAGTTAAAAAATTTATTATGCTTACATCGAGCCAAAATGTACCCGTGTTCCTTGTTGATCCTTTGATTCTGGAATTGATTAATAAAAACTTTGAACAAGTCAAAAATACCTCTCATGGCGCCACTTCAGAATGCAACTTCTTCTGTGTTCCAAGAGGCTTCACTACATTTGCACTACAGTATCACCTATGGAAGAATGAGGTAAGGTGATTTGCTTTCCGATAATAGGAAGCTTTTTATAAATTACTATGAGCGTATACCAGTTTAAAATGTAAAACACTTAAACATTTTCTAAAAGCTTTTTATAAGTAATATCAAATATATTCAGCTGTAAGTAACAACACAGTAATAGCTTAAGCATATAAAATAATAGCTTTAGCATATAGGGAATATAGTCTATAATATTTTAATAACTATGTGTGGTATCAGGGGTGTATAGACTTACTGGGGGGTCATTTCACAAGTTATATAAATGTCTAACCACTCTGTGTACACCTGAAACTAATATAATATTGAATGTCAACTGTAATTGAAAATAAAAAAGATTTTTAAATAATAGCTTAAACAAAAAGGACATTATTTTTCTTATGTAACAAGAAGTTGAAAGACTGAGCCCTGGCTGGTGGCTCAGTGGATAGACGCTGGCCAGCGAACCCAAAGGTCGCTGGTTCAATTTTGATCCCCAGCCAGGGCACATAACCAGGTTGCAAGCCAGGTCTCCAGCCATGTCTGTAGCTGGAGGCAGGTGAAAGGCAACCATACATTGATGTTTCTTTCCCTCTGCCTCTCTCTCTGAAAATTAAAAAAAAAAAAAAAAAAGTGACTTTTGGTATTAGTTCAGCTGCCCAGTGACATCAGGCCTTGCATTACTGAGGTTCTTTTCGCATTTCTCTAACCTGCACACAATAGGTTGTAGCCCCAGACCTCACTTTCAAGTTTGAGGCAGGGTGACAACAGGAAGGCCTGGTGATACTATCCATCTTTTGAAGTAAAATTTTCCTCAACTACTTATAGCCCACTGTCAAGAACTCTACTCATATGTCTGCTTGTGAAGGTGGCTAAAGAGACAGGTAATTAGTCTTTCTATCAGTGTAGACAAGCAAGTAGGAAGGGATTTGGTGATGCATTTTCAGGATCCACCATGTAAGGTGTAAGTGAAGGTAGTATCCCTAATTTATAGCACCATTGTTTCTACTTTGTGAGTACACTGTACTCACTTGATACTCAAGTAGGGTGCTTCTTAGGTGTAACCAGATATTCAAACTTACATTTTAAGTCAGACAATAAAAAAAAAAAGTCTCAATCAAACATGCCAAAACTTTGCTTACTACTTTATTTTTAATACCTCTAACTTCCCATCTTGACTGTTTTTCATTCTGAGGAGCTATCCAAATAACACAAAAATTAGCATCAAAGTAAATGAACTCAACTAGTCGGCCCCCTGTAATGGTAGCATGTGCACTGGCTCTGCAGAGGAACCTGGGTCAGCTGTGTGACCTCTGAACAGTGGGCTACACTCCGGGCTGAGCAGGCTGAGCATGCGTCTGGGAAGGAGGGAGAGGCTGTGCATTTCCTGACTGCCCTCAGCTCTCACCTTTGACTTACTGCCTATAGTTAGTTCTTGGTTCTTCTCTCCTCTCAACTTTATATTTTGAAAATAGTTAAACTTACAGAGAAGTTAGGACATGGCATTTTAAATGTAATTTTTCTTTTTTAATCAAAATTATACTTGAGCTAAGTTTGAAAAGTCAAATAGTGATGCACAGCTTCTAATGAAAAAGCAGAATCTGCCTTTCTCTCATCACCGCTGGTTCTCACTCGAGAGCCAGCCGCTTTCAACTGTCCACTTTATTTTCCCATTTATAAGTGAAACGTGTGCTCCCTGATTTTAATATTTCACATTGATTATGAATTAAAATAATTTAGCTTTTACATCCATGTTGTCACACACACGTACACACTCTGTCTCTTCTCCCATAATCACCCTAAAATGACGATGCCACACTTTCTAGTTAAATCAGTAGTCAGCGTTTACCTCATTATGAAAATATAATCACATGGATACTATCTAGTTTACTCTGATTATGTTTCTTTTCTTATGCAGATCTCTTATTTCTACTTCCTGCTAGCTAGTTTTTTAATAAGTCTATCAACAATTCATGTGTGAACTCTGCAACAGATATTTAAGGTCTGTCCTGAAAGGGTCGGCTGCACAAATGAGAACATTGGCTCGATACTTTCGGGACAAACCTTGTAAAACCCTTGGTACTCTTTCTTTGATCATATTGAATAATCCCTCGGTTCCCTTTTTTTTCCCCCTTGGTGACATACCTCCTAGACCTCCTGGTCTTTCTGCCCTAATACAGACTTACTGGCTGTGCAGATATTTATATGTTCTGTAACTCCCCTTTCATTTTAGGAATTCTCTTCTGAGAAAGGATGAACGGGAGGTTGAAACCTTGCATATCAAAAATGTTTCTTTTTACTTGCACATTTGGTTTCTAATCTGACATGTATAGCATTCAGCCTCTGCTGTGTAACGAATCACCCCAAGATTTAGTGGCCTAAACTACATCCATTTGGGTAGCTCGTGATTCTGTTACTTAGCAATTTAGGTAGGATTCAGCTGGGCAGTTCTTCTGGTCCCAGCTAAGGCTCCCCGTGCCGCTGTCAGTCAGCTGGGCAGCTCTGCTGGCCTGCGCAGGATGGCTGGCTTCGGTTGAGGCAGTGGAGGGGCCTGGGCTGTGCCTGTCCTCGCCCAGGCTGGCCAGGCTAGAGTGAGGAAGCAAAGCATACAGGGGCTCTTGACATTGGCAGATACCAAGGTATCTTATCCATTAACATGAGATGTATGTCCTGTAATTTTAGGTGTCCTTTGATATTCCTTAGTAGAGGATTCTAATTTTTCTTACAGATTTTGCATATATTTTATAAGATTTACTTCTAGCTACCTTATAGTATTTTGGGGGGGCGGGTATGGTGGGGGAATTAATATAGATAGTTTTCTCTTTTTTTACAATTCATTATTTTAGGTGGATGAGAATGCTGGAGACTTTTGTATTTGATCTTTTTTCCAGCAACTATACTGGTCTCTGAACTCTATAGGTAAATTTCAATAGTTTCTCGCCATCCTCTTTTTCTCCCTTTCTCTGCCTTTTTTCCCTTTCTAATTAGCAAAATTTATGACCAGTTAGTGGAAGGAGCAAGACCCAATATAACACACAGGTTCACATTTATCCTTTGAAACATAGGACCCCGTACAGAGCCCTGGACAGTCCTCCCTAAACTTGCTCCCAGGGTGGAGCTAATTAGAGCACAGGTGCTGATTACAGTAGATTTAATTTGCAGGTTATTTTACTTTATTAGTACCATTACCCTAAAGTGTCCAAACCTCTGCAGTGGCAGCTGGGCGTTGATCTGTGCAGTGCAGCCTTGACCTAGGCCTTTACTCTGATCAGAGCAACTACTTTGTTCTGGACTTTTCTCTCTCTCATGATTACAAGAAGGCAAGCCGTTTCATGGTTCTGCCCATTTTGCATGTCAGTCTTTCCCTCCTTCCACAACCCACGATCTGATTCCTCTTCAAGGTCCAGCTGGCCTTTTAATATAATGCCTTTCTTTCATCCCATATGGTAGATCCTTCTCTGAACTGTGTGCTCTCATCCTCATTTAGTACTTTGTAGTCCTTAGGTATACCAAGAAAGAAAACCACACAGGAATTCTATAGTTGATAATTCTAATGTAAGGAAAATCAGGGTGAGATGGTTAATGAGGGTAAGTTCCATTGGCTACTATTAAAAACAACCCTAAAATCTTACTGACTTAGCACAGAAAGGATTATTGATCTTTATTCAAAATCCAGTGTAAATTGTCTTGGTCAGGGAAATTTCTAGACAACTTTCCTCTAAGCAATGACTTAGAGATACAAGTTACTTCATTTGTGTGATTTTTTCACCTTAGGGTTCTTTGCTTTCTTACATGTAGTGGGAAAAAGGAAGGCATGGAATTGTAGTGGGATACTGCCATCCACGTTCCTTTGAACAGAGCACAGTTTAGCCCTATACCTAGAAAAGAAAAGACAGTTGTTGCAGTACTAGTTAGCATTCTACTAGAATTAACCACTTTCTCCTTTAAACAACTTAAAACAGCAAATAGCTGTTGAGCACCTGCTAGGTACTAAGCCTGTTAGTGGAGTTTAAATGAATAATTTTTCAAAGCACAGTCAATACTATGATAGGGGTTTGTGTGTATTATGAGAGCACAGATGAGGATACATCTAATCCAAGTGACAGTGTTCACAGGTAATGAGTGATGTGGATAAAGAACTCTTGAAAAGTGCTTATGGGTTCTGTGGTTTTGAGACAAACCTCCAGACTCAACTCCATCATTTAATAACTTGAATGTCTGGTGTTAGCACTTAGACCTTTTTTCCCTTATCTGTAGAGTAGGCAAAATGTATTCCTTGCTGACTTCACACAGTATTGTGGGCCTCGGATGAGAAAATGAGTGTGAATGAATTGTACACATTACGTGACTATAGACTAGTGAGGTGATGTTATAGAGTGGAATGAACCTTTGGACTTGGTTGGATAATACATAAATGCTAGTATTATTAATTTTATTTCTTTAGACTTCTGTGAGTCTATTCCTTTATAATACCAGTGCCACTTTATAAGATAGATGTCATAAGTAAATGCAATAATGGTTATAAAAGTTCCTTAAATATTGTAAGTTCCTATTCAAATGCAAGGTGTTCTTCATAATTAATACAGTTTAACTATCTTTAGCCCTGGTTGTTGAAATTAGGAGTAAAAATCTACCATGGACATTAATCTTGTTATATGATATTTATATTATAACTTACAGTGTTGGAAAATGCACATTACTTTATAGTGTCTCGGTATTTTCTAATGATTTGTATTATGATGAGCTTCTATTATAGTAGCAGCTTAAGGGGTTGGGATATAAATTGTTGGATGAAGGCATTACTTTTTTCAAGCACATTTGAAGATAAAGGTTATTAGAAGTTACATTGAGAATTACAAGTTTAAGTACTGTCCTTATACATATTAAGATTTATTTTGTAGATACTAGTCAGAGAATACTAAGATGAGCATTCTCGTTCCAGGGAAAAATTTTGTATTTTTATAAAGAGAGTCTTCGAACATGTCTTCCAAGCTACTTAGTTTCTCTCTTTGATACTTTTCCCTCTCAGCACCTCCTTTCCCTTTCCACCCTCAGTTTTAAATCTTCAGGCAAAGAACAGATGAACACAAAAATATGCATGGCTTAAGTTAGTGTAAGAATCATTTTAGTTTTTCTACTAGTATTTGGTTTTAAATATTCATGTTTGATGTTCTTTTCATTTTTAGGAAGGCTGGTTTCATATAGCTGAAAATATGGGATTTCAGTGCCTGAAGATGAAGAGCAAAGATCCCCGGCTGGATGGGATAGACTCGCTTTCTGGAACGGAAATTCCCCTGCACTACATCTGCAAATTGGCCACTCATGCCATCCACTTGGTGGTCTTTCATGAGAGGAGTGGCAACTACCTCTGGCATGGCCATCTACGACTCAAAGGACATGTTGACAAGAAATTTGTTCCTTTTCGAAAGTTACAGTTTGGTCGTTACCCAGGAGCTTTTGACAGGTAAATTCAGGGTCTAAAAGGGAAATGTGAAACCTATATTGTCCAGTTAAGAATTCTTCATATGTGTGTGTGTGTGTGTGTGTGTGTGTGTGTATGTATATACAAGTATATAAACCTAACAAATGTAGTTCACATAACTCAGTTTTTAAATGTTTCTTCAACAGAAAAAAACTCAGGTACAAATGTACCAGGAAATATATATAAGAATGTTCATAGCAACATTGTTCTTAATGCCCCAAACAAAATACTGTATTTTCATACAGTAAATAGTATTGTAGAGCAGAGAAAGGAATGAACTAGTGCTCTGTACAACAACAAAGATGAATCCTACAATGTAGGGGACAGAAACAAGGCATAAAATAATGCAAATCTTATGATGGTATTTATAAAGAGTTCATCAAACCACAGGGTAAGGTATGCTCACAGATGTATACTTAGTAAAAGTGGTCAAAATTGCACACTTCCAATTACGAGAGAAATAAGTTCTGGAAACATAATACTGCCATGTGATTGTAGATAACACTGCTGGATTATATGTTTGAAAGTTGCTAAGAGAGTAGACCTTGAAAATTGGTATTTGAGGTAATTGAAAAAAATATGCTTGATATTTAGCTGTTTTGCTTATATTGTATGTTTTGAAGAAGCTGCAAATACTACTCTGAATTAAGTCCTTATAATAAATCTTAACTTTTATTTTCAGACCAGAATTACAACAAATCACTGTTGATGGACTAGAAATTCTCATTCCAAAAGATCCAATGCACTTTCTAGAAGAAATACCACACTCTCGGTTTATAGAGTGTAGGTATAAAGAAGCTCGAGCATTCTTTCAGGTCAGAGATAACCAAATACAGTTTTTAAATTAAAGGAACTGTGTCTATTTCTAATGTTTTGGGAAGAGGGAAAGTGAAGGGGATTATGACAATAGGTAGAAAATAGTTTTTGATTCATCTGTTTTCTTCTAGATTTTCTTTTAATTGTTTAAAAAGTAAATTAAACATTAAGAACCTATTTAATATTGTTTGATATTTATGGAAACCTTGTTTCATTTGGATAAACTTTGATAGGTTTGGCATTGACCTCTACCCTCAGCGAGGACAGCCCGTAAACTTCATGGTGTTCTGCTCTCGAAACACTCCAGCTAGGGTGAAGCCACTGCAGAAAATGGGCCATGTGAAAAAAATCTTAGAGAATAGTTCATGGAAAATACAGTTTTTCAGAGGGTTGGCACTGAATATGAAATCTTTTGTTTATGAAGGTTTTTGATGACAAATGCTAGACAAAGACCAAGTGCTTTTGACCTTTACTTTATTCTGCTGCTCTAGCTTTCAATTCAATACACACTTATTGAAAGGCAGTTTCCCAGGAGCTCTTGACCCGGGAGATATAAAGATGACTTTGAAGGGCATGCAAGTTCAGCTCTAAGAGATGACATGAAAGAGAAATACTGGGAAAACAGTAAAATTGACAGTGGGGTTTCGGTACCCTAATTCTTCTACCTGCCCTTAATTTTCTTGGATTTCCTTCTAAGAAGGCTGTGTACACAAGGACAGCAGCAGAATGGGGAAATGTGCCAGCTGTATCATCACTGGCCAGGTGTCCAACACCAATAAGTAAGAGGTTGTTCTGATAGGCGGTGCTGGCCCCAGGACCAAGGCCTGATGGTCCAAACGAGCCTTCCTTACCCTATTCCCTTAACTGTTTATGGAGCTGTGAAATGTACCCAGTCCGCCTCACGGGTGAAAGCTGGAAAGCCATGTGTGTGGATGGGCTGCTGTAGTAGGCAGGTGTGCCCAGCACGTCCCCACCATTTGCTAACAAGAAGCAGAAGAGATGTGGTCGGATGCTTGACTTGACCATTCACTCTTTCTGCCTTAAGGGAGTTTTTTCTGGCTGCCACCTCCGCCATAGTCATTATCACAGTGAACTGTGAGTGTCTGTCTTGTCTCCCTGCTAGACTGCGGGAACTTCTTGACAGCAGACATCTTATTTTACATATCTCTGTAGCCCCATTATCTAGCATGGCACGTGGCACAAAGCAGGGATCATAAATCATGGCAAATGCACAGAGAATAAGGTGCTCATTCGAATTAAATGATTTTAAAGGAACATTTATTAGTGCTACGAATTACCTAGCAAATATTTGCCCAGACTCACTTGTTGATATTTGTGGGATATGTAAATGTAAAACGTTTTGAACTATTGAGAAATCATAATGTCATATTTTTTAAATTCCATGCTTTTATTCTTTTGGATTTCGAGGGCAATCAGTGTTTGAGTAAAGAGAATGGATGACTGATGCTCAGGGGCCGTAGTGGTTCATCATAGCCTCATAGTTTTGATGTTTAAAGTATCATCACATAGTAGACTGGACTGCCATCTAGGGGTTTATATTTGTAACAGGATCGTATGGAACCTTATAGTCTTCACCGGGTTCTCTCTCCATCCCTGCAAGACAGACTTGTGATTCCTAACTTGTTTGTTTTTCCCTTCTGCTCAAGTATTGATATTACTAATATAGAGTGCCTGATGGGATTAATAACTTTTTTTGTCTTCATAACTGCTTAATTCTTCATTATTTCTTATGTTAGAACTATGATTGAAAAAGGAGGGTCATTTTTCGAATTAAAGTGAACATACCTGATCCAGCCATTCCACTACTTGGACTATACCCAAAGAATCCTGAAACACCAATTCATAAGAACCTATGCACACCTATGTTCATAGTGACACTATTTACAATAGCCAAGTGCTGGAAACAGCCTAAGTGCCCATCAGTGGATGATTGGATCAAAAAACTTTGGTACATTTACACAATGGAATTCTATATAGCAGAAAGAAAGAAGGAACTTGTACCCTTTGCAACAACATGGATG